>JAVIWC010001542.1:0-10126 GCA_031894815.1 Creontiades dilutus
TTTGAAAGGGATTAAACAGAGATAATTTTTGAGCAATTTTGATGAAAAATCGCGAAAATAACCATGAAGGAAGCGTTTTATCGAAAAACGGACTTCAGATTCGTGTTCAGCACCCCGAAAAACCCCTTAGAGAGTAGGTTTGAAAGGGATTAAACAGAGTTAATTTTTGAGCAATTTTGATGAAAAATCGCGAAAATAACCATGAAGGAAGCGTTTTATCGAAAAACGGACTTCAGATTCGTGTTCAGCACCCCGAAAAACCCCTTAGAGAGTAGGTTTGAAAGGATTAAACAGAGTTTATTTTTGAGCAATTTTGATGAAAAATCGCGAAAATAACCATGAAGGAAGCGTTTTATCGAAAAACGGACTTCAGATTCGTGTTCAGCACCCCGAAAAACCCCTTAGAGTAGGTTTGAAAGGGATTAAACAGAGTTTATTTTTGAGCAATTTTGATGAAAAATCGCGAAAATAACCATGAAGGAAGCGTTTTATCGAAAAACGGACTTCAGATTCGTGTTCAGCACCCCGAAAAACCCCTTAGAGAGTAGGTTTGAAAGGATTAAACAGAGTTTATTTTTGAGCAATTTTGATGAAAAATCGCGAAAATAACCATGAAGGAAGCGTTTTATCGAAAAACGGACTTCAGATTCGTGTTCAGCACCCCGAAAAACCCCTTAGAGAGTAGGTTTGAAAGGGATTAAACAGAGTTTATTTTTTGAGCATTTTGATGAAAAATCGCGAAAATAACCATGAAGGAAGCGTTTTATCGAAAAACGGACTTCAGATTCGTGTTCAGCACCCCGAAAAACCCCTTAGAGAGTAGGTTTGAAAGGGATTAAACAGAGTTTATTTTTGAGCAATTTTGATGAAAAATCGCGAAAATAACCATGAAGGAAGCGTTTTATCGAAAAACGGACTTCAGATTCGTGTTCAGCACCCCGAAAAACCCCTTAGAGAGTAGGTTTGAAAAGGATTAAACAGAGTTTATTTTTGAGCAATTTTGATGAAAAATCGCGAAAATAACCATGAAGGAAGCGTTTTATCGAAAAACGGACTTCAGATTCGTGTTCAGCACCCCGAAAAACCCCTTAGAGAGTAGGTTTGAAAGGGATTAAACAGAGTTTATTTTTGAGCAATTTTGATGAAAAATCGCGAAAATAACCATGAAGGAAGCGTTTTATCGAAAAACGGACTTCAGATTCGTGTTCAGCACCCCGAAAAACCCCTTAGAGAGTAGGTTTGAAAGGGATTAAACAGAGTTTATTTTTGAGCAATTTTGATGAAAAATCGCGAAAATAACCATGAAGGAAGCGTTTTATCGAAAAACGGACTTCAGATTCGTGTTCAGCACCCCGAAAAACCCCTTAGAGAGTAGGTTTGAAAGGGATTAAACAGAGTTTATTTTTGAGCAATTTTGATGAAAAATCGCGAAAATAACCATGAAGGAAGCGTTTTATCGAAAAACGGACTTCAGATTCGTGTTCAGCACCCCGAAAAACCCCTTAGAGAGTAGGTTTGAAAGGGATTAAACAGAGTTTATTTTTGAGCAATTTTGATGAAAAATCGCGAAAATAACCATGAAGGAAGCGTTTTATCGAAAAACGGACTTCAGATTCGTGTTCAGCACCCCGAAAAACCCCTTAGAGAGTAGGTTTGAAAGGGATTAAACAGAGTTTATTTTTGAGCAATTTTGATGAAAAATCGCGAAAATAACCATGAAGGAAGCGTTTTATCGAAAAACGGACTTCAGATTCGTGTTCAGCACCCCGAAAAACCCCTTAGAGAGTAGGTTTGAAAGGGATTAAACAGAGTTTATTTTTGAGCAATTTTGATGAAAAATCGCGAAAATAACCATGAAGGAAGCGTTTTATCGAAACGGACTTCAGATTCGTGTTCAGCACCCCGAAAAACCCCTTAGAGAGTAGGTTTGAAAGGGATTAAACAGAGTTTATTTTTGAGCAATTTTGATGAAAAATCGCGAAAATAACCATGAAGGAAGCGTTTTATCGAAAAACGGACTTCAGATTCGTGTTCAGCACCCCGAAAAACCCCTTAGAGAGTAGGTTTGAAAAGGATTAAACAGAGTTTATTTTTGAGCAATTTTGATGAAAAATCGCGAAAATAACCATGAAGGAAGCGTTTTATCGAAAAACGGACTTCAGATTCGTGTTCAGCACCCCGAAAAACCCCTTAGAGAGTAGGTTTGAAAGGGATTAAACAGAGTTTATTTTTGAGCAATTTTGATGAAAAATCGCGAAAATAACCATGAAGGAAGCGTTTTATCGAAAAACGGACTTCAGATTCGTGTTCAGCACCCCGAAAAACCCCTTAGAGAGTAGGTTTGAAAGGGATTAAACAGAGTTTATTTTTGAGCAATTTTGATGAAAAATCGCGAAAATAACCATGAAGGAAGCGTTTTATCGAAAAACGGACTTCAGATTCGTGTTCAGCACCCCGAAAAACCCCTTAGAGAGTAGGTTTGAAAGGGATTAAACAGAGTTTATTTTTGAGCAATTTTGATGAAAAATCGCGAAAATAACCATGAAGGAAGCGTTTTATCGAAAAACGGACTTCAGATTCGTGTTCAGCACCCCGAAAAACCCCTTAGAGAGTAGGTTTGAAAGGATTAAACAGAGTTTATTTTTGAGCAATTTTGATGAAAAATCGCGAAAATAACCATGAAGGAAGCGTTTTATCGAGAAACGGACTTCAGATTCGTGTTCAGCACCCCGAAAAACCCCTTAGAGAGTAGGTTTGAAAGGGATTAAACAGAGTTTATTTTTGAGCAATTTTGATGAAAAATCGCGAAAATAACCATGAAGGAAGCGTTTTATCGAAAAACGGACTTCAGATTCGTGTTCAGCACCCCGAAAAACCCCTTAGAGAGTAGGTTTGAAAGGGATTAAACAGAGTTTATTTTTGAGCAATTTTGATGAAAAATCGCGAAAATAACCATGAAGGAAGCGTTTTATCGAAAAACGGACTTCAGATTCGTGTTCAGCACCCCGAAAAACCCCTTAGAGAGTAGGTTTGAAAGGGATTAAACAGAGTTTATTTTTGAGCAATTTTGATGAAAAATCGCGAAAATAACCATGAAGGAAGCGTTTTATCGAAAAACGGACTTCAGATTCGTGTTCAGCACCCCGAAAAACCCCTTAGAGAGTAGGTTTGAAAGGGATTAAACAGAGTTTATTTTTGAGCAATTTTGATGAAAAATCGCGAAAATAACCATGAAGGAAGCGTTTTATCGAAAAACGGACTTCAGATTCGTGTTCAGCACCCCGAAAAACCCCTTAGAGAGTAGGTTTGAAAGGGATTAAACAGAGTTTATTTTTGAGCAATTTTGATGAAAAATCGCGAAAATAACCATGAAGGAAGCGTTTTATCGAGAAACGGACTTCAGATTCGTGTTCAGCACCCCGAAAAACCCCTTAGAGAGTAGGTTTGAAAGGGATTAAACAGAGTTTATTTTTGAGCAATTTTGATGAAAAATCGCGAAAATAACCATGAAGGAAGCGTTTTATCGGGAAACGGACTTCAGATTCGTGTTCAGCACCCCGAAAAACCCCTTAGAGAGTAGGTTTGAAAGGGATTAAACAGAGTTTATTTTTGAGCAATTTTGATGAAAAATCGCGAAAATAACCATGAAGGAAGCGTTTTATCGGGAAACGGACTTCAGATTCGTGTTCAGCACCCCGAAAAACCCCTTAGAGAGTAGGTTTGAAAGGGATTAAACAGAGTTTATTTTTGAGCAATTTTGATGAAAAATCGCGAAAATAACCATGAAGGAAGCGTTTTATCGAAAAACGGACTTCAGATTCGTGTTCAGCACCCCGAAAAACCCCTTAGAGAGTAGGTTTGAAAGGGATTAAACAGAGTTTATTTTTGAGCAATTTTGATGAAAAATCGCGAAAATAACCATGAAGGAAGCGTTTTATCGGGAAACGGACTTCAGATTCGTGTTCAGCACCCCGAAAAACCCCTTAGAGAGTAGGTTTGAAAGGGATTAAACAGAGTTTATTTTTGAGCAATTTTGATGAAAAATCGCGAAAATAACCATGAAGGAAGCGTTTTATCGGGAAACGGACTTCAGATTCGTGTTCAGCACCCCGAAAAACCCCTTAGAGAGTAGGTTTGAAAGGGATTAAACAGAGTTTATTTTTGAGCAATTTTGATGAAAAATCGCGAAAATAACCATGAAGGAAGCGTTTTATCGAGAAACGGACTTCAGATTCGTGTTCAGCACCCCGAAAAACCCCTTAGAGAGTAGGTTTGAAAGGGATTAAACAGAGTTTATTTTTGAGCATTTTTGATGAAAAATCGCGAAAATAACCATGAAGGAAGCGTTTTATCGAAAAACGGACTTCAGATTCGTGTTCAGCACCCCGAAAAACCCCTTAGAGAGTAGGTTTGAAAGGGATTAAACAGAGTTTATTTTTGAGCAATTTTGATGAAAAATCGCGAAAATAACCATGAAGGAAGCGTTTTATCGAAAAACGGACTTCAGATTCGTGTTCAGCACCCCGAAAAACCCCTTAGAGAGTAGGTTTGAAAGGGATTAAACAGAGTTTATTTTTGAGCAATTTTGATGAAAAATCGCGAAAATAACCATGAAGGAAGCGTTTTATCGAAAAACGGACTTCAGATTCGTGTTCAGCACCCCGAAAAACCCCTTAGAGAGTAGGTTTGAAAGGATTAAACAGAGTTTATTTTTGAGCAATTTTGATGAAAAATCGCGAAAATAACCATGAAGGAAGCGTTTTATCGAAAAACGGACTTCAGATTCGTGTTCAGCACCCCGAAAAACCCCTTAGAGAGTAGGTTTGAAAGGATTAAACAGAGTTTATTTTTGAGCAATTTTGATGAAAAATCGCGAAAATAACCATGAAGGAAGCGTTTTATCGAAAAACGGACTTCAGATTCGTGTTCAGCACCCCGAAAAACCCCTTAGAGAGTAGGTTTGAAAGGATTAAACAGAGTTTATTTTTGAGCAATTTTGATGAAAAATCGCGAAAATAACCATGAAGGAAGCGTTTTATCGAAAAACGGACTTCAGATTCGTGTTCAGCACCCCGAAAAACCCCTTAGAGAGTAGGTTTGAAAGGGATTAAACAGAGTTTATTTTTGAGCAATTTTGATGAAAAATCGCGAAAATAACCATGAAGGAAGCGTTTTATCGAAAAACGGACTTCAGATTCGTGTTCAGCACCCCGAAAAACCCCTTAGAGAGTAGGTTTGAAAGGGATTAAACAGAGTTTATTTTTGAGCAATTTTGATGAAAAATCGCGAAAATAACCATGAAGGAAGCGTTTTATCGAAAAACGGACTTCAGATTCGTGTTCAGCACCCCGAAAAACCCCTTAGAGAGTAGGTTTGAAAAGGATTAAACAGAGTTTATTTTTGAGCAATTTTGATGAAAAATCGCGAAAATAACCATGAAGGAAGCGTTTTATCGAAAAACGGACTTCAGATTCGTGTTCAGCACCCCGAAAAACCCCTTAGAGAGTAGGTTTGAAAGGATTAAACAGAGTTTATTTTTGAGCAATTTTGATGAAAAATCGCGAAAATAACCATGAAGGAAGCGTTTTATCGAAAAACGGACTTCAGATTCGTGTTCAGCACCCCGAAAAACCCCTTAGAGAGTAGGTTTGAAAGGATTAAACAGAGTTTATTTTTGAGCAATTTTGATGAAAAATCGCGAAAATAACCATGAAGGAAGCGTTTTATCGAAAAACGGACTTCAGATTCGTGTTCAGCACCCCGAAAACCCCTTAGAGAGTAGGTTTGAAAGGATTAAACAGAGTTTATTTTTGAGCAATTTTGATGAAAAATCGCGAAAATAACCATGAAGGAAGCGTTTTATCGAAAAACGGACTTCAGATTCGTGTTCAGCACCCCGAAAAACCCCTTAGAGAGTAGGTTTGAAAGGATTAAACAGAGTTTATTTTTGAGCAATTTTGATGAAAAATCGCGAAAATAACCATGAAGGAAGCGTTTTATCGAAAAACGGACTTCAGATTCGTGTTCAGCACCCCGAAAAACCCCTTAGAGAGTAGGTTTGAAAGGGATTAAACAGAGTTTATTTTTGAGCAATTTTGATGAAAAATCGCGAAAATAACCATGAAGGAAGCGTTTTATCGAAAAACGGACTTCAGATTCGTGTTCAGCACCCCGAAAAACCCCTTAGAGAGTAGGTTTGAAAAGGATTAAACAGAGTTTATTTTTGAGCAATTTTGATGAAAAATCGCGAAAATAACCATGAAGGAAGCGTTTTATCGAAAAACGGACTTCAGATTCGTGTTCAGCACCCCGAAAACCCCTTAGAGAGTAGGTTTGAAAGGATTAAACAGAGTTTATTTTTGAGCAATTTTGATGAAAAATCGCGAAAATAACCATGAAGGAAGCGTTTTATCGAAAAACGGACTTCAGATTCGTGTTCAGCACCCCGAAAAACCCCTTAGAGAGTAGGTTTGAAAGGATTAAACAGAGTTTATTTTTGAGCAATTTTGATGAAAAATCGCGAAAATAACCATGAAGGAAGCGTTTTATCGAAAAACGGACTTCAGATTCGTGTTCAGCACCCCGAAAAACCCCTTAGAGAGTAGGTTTGAAAAGGATTAAACAGAGTTTATTTTTGAGCAATTTTGATGAAAAATCGCGAAAATAACCATGAAGGAAGCGTTTTATCGGGAAACGGACTTCAGATTCGTGTTCAGCACCCCGAAAAACCCCTTAGAGAGTAGGTTTGAAAGGATTAAACAGAGTTTATTTTTGAGCAATTTTGATGAAAAATCGCGAAAATAACCATGAAGGAAGCGTTTTATCGGGAAACGGACTTCAGATTCGTGTTCAGCACCCCGAAAAACCCCTTAGAGAGTAGGTTTGAAAGGGATTAAACAGAGTTTATTTTTGAGCAATTTTGATGAAAAATCGCGAAAATAACCATGAAGGAAGCGTTTTATCGGGAAACGGCTTCAGATTCGTGTTCAGCACCCCGAAAAACCCCTTAGAGAGTAGGTTTGAAAGGATTAAACAGAGTTTATTTTTGAGCAATTTTGATGAAAAATCGCGAAAATAACCATGAAGGAAGCGTTTTATCGAAAAACGGACTTCAGATTCGTGTTCAGCACCCCGAAAAACCCCTTAGAGAGTAGGTTTGAAAGGATTAAACAGAGTTTATTTTTGAGCAATTTTGATGAAAAATCGCGAAAATAACCATGAAGGAAGCGTTTTATCGGGAAACGGACTTCAGATTCGTGTTCAGCACCCCGAAAAACCCCTTAGAGAGTAGGTTTGAAAGGGATTAAACAGAGTTTATTTTTGAGCAATTTTGATGAAAAATCGCGAAAATAACCATGAAGGAAGCGTTTTATCGAGAAACGGACTTCAGATTCGTGTTCAGCACCCCGAAAAACCCCTTAGAGAGTAGGTTTGAAAAGGATTAAACAGAGTTTATTTTTGAGCAATTTTGATGAAAAATCGCGAAAATAACCATGAAGGAAGCGTTTTATCGGGAAACGGACTTCAGATTCGTGTTCAGCACCCCGAAAAACCCCTTAGAGAGTAGGTTTGAAAAGGATTAAACAGAGTTTATTTTTGAGCAATTTTGATGAAAAATCGCGAAAATAACCATGAAGGAAGCGTTTTATCGGAAACGGGCTTCAGATTCGAAAGGGATTAAACAGAGTTTATTTTTGAGCAATTTTGATGAAAAATCGCGAAAATAACCATGAAGGAAGCGTTTTATCGAAAAACGGACTTCAGATTCGTGTTCAGCACCCCGAAAACCCCTTAGAGAGTAGGTTTGAAAGCGATTAAACAGAGTTAATTTTTGAGCAATTTTGATGAAAAATCGCGAAAATAACCATGAAGGAAGCGTTTTATCGAAAAACGGACTTCAGATTCGTGTTCAGCACCCCGAAAACCCCTTAGAGAGTAGGTTTGAAAGCGATTAAACAGAGTTTATTTTTGAGCAATTTTGATGAAAAATCGCGAAAATAACCATGAAGGAAGCGTTTTATCGAAAAACGGACTTCAGATTCGTGTTCAGCACCCCGAAAAACCCCTTAGAGAGTAGGTTTGAAAGCGATTAAACAGAGTTAATTTTTGAGCAATTTTGATGAAAAATCGCGAAAATAACCATGAAGGAAGCGTTTTATCGAAAAACGGACTTCAGATTCGTGTTCAGCACCCCGAAAAACCCCTTAGAGAGTAGGTTTGAAAGCGATTAAACAGAGTTAATTTTTGAGCAATTTTGATGAAAAATCGCGAAAATAACCATGAAGGAAGCGTTTTATCGAAAAACGGACTTCAGATTCGTGTTCAGCACCCCGAAAACCCCTTAGAGAGTAGGTTTGAAAGCGATTAAACAGAGTTTATTTTTGAGCAATTTTGATGAAAAATCGCGAAAATAACCATGAAGGAAGCGTTTTATCGAAAAACGGACTTCAGATTCGTGTTCAGCACCCCGAAAACCCCTTAGAGAGTAGGTTTGAAAGCGATTAAACAGAGTTTATTTTTGAGCAATTTTGATGAAAAATCGCGAAAATAACCATGAAGGAAGCGTTTTATCGAAAAACGGACTTCAGATTCGTGTTCAGCACCCCGAAAAACCCCTTAGAGAGTAGGTTTGAAAGGGATTAAACAGAGTTTATTTTTGAGCAATTTTGATGAAAAATCGCGAAAATAACCATGAAGGAAGCGTTTTATCGAAAAACGGACTTCAGATTCGTGTTCAGCACCCCGAAAAACCCCTTAGAGAGTAGGTTTGAAAGGGATTAAACAGAGTTTATTTTTGAGCAATTTTGATGAAAAATCGCGAAAATAACCATGAAGGAAGCGTTTTATCGAAAAACGGACTTCAGATTCGTGTTCAGCACCCCGAAAAACCCCTTAGAGAGTAGGTTTGAAAAGCGATTAAACAGAGTTAATTTTTGAGCAATTTTGATGAAAAATCGCGAAAATAACCATGAAGGAAGCGTTTTATCGAAAAACGGACTTCAGATTCGTGTTCAGCACCCCGAAAAACCCCTTAGAGAGTAGGTTTGAAAAGGATTAAACAGAGTTTATTTTTGAGCAATTTTGATGAAAAATCGCGAAAATAACCATGAAGGAAGCGTTTTATCGAAAAACGGACTTCAGATTCGTGTTCAGCACCCCGAAAAACCCCTTAGAGAGTAGGTTTGAAAGGGATTAAACAGAGTTTATTTTTGAGCAATTTTGATGAAAAATCGCGAAAATAACCATGAAGGAAGCGTTTTATCGAAAAACGGACTTCAGATTCGTGTTCAGCACCCCGAAAAACCCCTTAGAGAGTAGGTTTGAAAGCGATTAAACAGAGTTAATTTTTGAGCAATTTTGATGAAAAAATCGCGAAAATAACCATGAAGGAAGCGTTTTATCGAAAAACGGACTTCAGATTCGTGTTCAGCACCCCGAAAAACCCCTTAGAGAGTAGGTTTGAAAGGATTAAACAGAGTTAATTTTTGAGCAATTTTGATGAAAAATCGCGAAAATAACCATGAAGGAAGCGTTTTATCGAAAAACGGACTTCAGATTCGTGTTCAGCACCCCGAAAACCCCTTAGAGAGTAGGTTTGAAAGGGATTAAACAGAGTTTATTTTTGAGCAATTTTGATGAAAAATCGCGAAAATAACCATGAAGGAAGCGTTTTATCGAAAAACGGACTTCAGATTCGTGTTCAGCACCCCGAAAACCCCTTAGAGAGTAGGTTTGAAAGGGATTAAACAGAGTTTATTTTTGAGCAATTTTGATGAAAAAATCGCGAAAATAACCATGAAGGAAGCGTTTTATCGAAAAACGGACTTCAGATTCGTGTTCAGCACCCCGAAAACCCCTTAGAGAGTAGGTTTGAAAGGATTAAACAGAGTTTATTTTTGAGCAATTTTGATGAAAAATCGCGAAAATAACCATGAAGGAAGCGTTTTATCGAAAAACGGACTTCAGATTCGTGTTCAGCACCCCGAAAACCCCTTAGAGAGTAGGTTTGAAAGCGATTAAACAGAGTTTATTTTTGAGCAATTTTGATGAAAAAACGCGAAAATAACCATGAAGGAAGCGTTTTATCGAAAAACGGACTTCAGATTCGTGTTCAGCACCCCGAAAC
>JAVIWC010001543.1:0-10244 GCA_031894815.1 Creontiades dilutus
GCAGCGATGGAAATTGTGCTTTTTTTTGTAGAATTACCCATTTATGTTTTTGGTTTTTTTTTGTTCTTTGTAGGATTCATCTTGCACCGATGGAAGTACAATGGCTGCTCTGAACTGCCTCAATTATAAAATTTGCATCGGCAACACCTGGGTGACCAAGACCTGCCCCGACGGCATGATCTACAGTGGCAATCAGTGCCAGTAAGTTTTGACATTCGCTACCTACTGAATCCCTAATGATAGAATATTAGCAGAGGAGAACGCTAAGAATTATTACGCAAGGTTTTGTTGTCATTTCAGTGTGGGTTTTTCTTTAGTCTTGGTCTAACTATTCAAAACTGTTAGGCAAGAGTGATATGCTAGAGTGTTTAGTTTTTACTCTTCCAACAGAGTCCAGTTCTAGTGGAAAATAATGTTTATTCTAAATTTCCTTGACCATTTTTACTTAAGGTTGTGGAGAGCAATTCCCATTTTCACTTTCCAAACAGAGCCTACTTTTGATGGAAAGTTTAGTTTTCCGAAGTTTCCATGCGTGGAAAGGTGTATGCAGGACTGATCTATGATTGATGGGTCTGGCCAGGACTGGTGTGTGCAGGACTGGTTCATATTAGATGTGTCTGCAGAGGAAAGGTGTGTGCAGGATTGGTATGAGCCAAATGGGTCTGCAAAGGCCGGTGTATACAGGGAAAGTGTATGCTAGATTGGTCCTTGCCAGATGTGTTTGTACAGGGCTGGTCCAAGCAGGAAAGGTATATGCAGGACTTTGATATGCCAGATGGGTCTGAGCAGGACTGGTGTATGCAGGACTGGTTGTTGCTAGATGTGTCTGCAGAGGACTTTTCTGTACTGGAAAGGTGTATATAGGACTGGTCTATGACAGATGGGTCTGCAAAGGCCGGTGTGTACTGGAAAAGTATATGCTAGATTGGTCTCTGCCAGATGAGTTTCTACAGCGCTGGTCCAAGCAGGAAAGGTATATGCAGGACTTGTATATGCCAGATGGGCCTGGGCAGGACTGGTGTGTGTATTCTGTATATGCAGGACTGGTTCTTGCTGGATGTGTCTGCAGAGGACTTTTCTGTACTGGAAAGGTGTATAGGACTGGTCCATAACTGATGGTTCTGCATAAGCCAGTGTGTACAGGAAAGGTATATGCTAGATAGGTCCTTGCCAGATGTGTTTTTACAGGACTGGTGTATGCAGGACTTGTATATGCCGGATGGGTATGGGCAGGACTGGTGTGTGCATTACTGGTTTCTGCAGGATTGATGTATGCTGGACTGATATATGCCAGATGGGTCTGCCAGGACTTGTCACTACCAGATGGGTCTGCTAAGGACTGGTATATGCAGGACCAGTTCATATTAGATGTATCTGCAGAGGACTTTTCCCAGCTGGAAAGGTGTATGCAGGACTGATCTATGATTGATGGGTCTGGCCAGGACTGGTATATGCAGGACTGATTCTTGCTGGATGTGTCTGCAGAGGACTGTTCCTCGCAGGAAAGGTGTATGCAGGATTGGTATAAGTCAGATGGGTCTGCAAAGGCCGGTGTATACAGGGAAAGTGTATGCTAGATTGGTCCTTGCCAGATGTGTTTGTACAGGGCTGGTCTGAACAGGTAAGGTGTATGCAGGACTTGTATGTGCCAGATGGGTCTGAGCAGGACTGGTTCTTGCTGTATGTGTCTGCAGAGGACTTTTCCCAGCTGTAAAGGTGTATGCAGGACTGGACTGCCAGTTTGCCTGGGCAGGATTGATTCTTGCTAGATGTGTCTGCAAGGACTGTTCCCCACTGGAAAGGTGTATGCAGATTGGTCAATGCCAGATGAGTCTGCATAGGGCTGGTCCATACAGGAAAGTATATGCTAGATTGGTATTGCCAGATGTGTTTGTACAGGGCTGGTCCAAGCAGATAAGGTGTATGCAGGACTTGTATATGCCATATGGGACTAGGCAGGACTGGTTCTTGCTGTATGTGTCTGCAGAGGACTTTTCCCAGCTGGAATGACTTGTATATTTGACTAGGCAGGACTGGTTCTTGCTGTATGTGTCTGCAACTTTTCCCGGCTGGAGGGTGTATGCAGGACTCGTCACTGCCAGTTGTGCCTGGGCAGGACTGGTGTGTGCATGACTGATATATGCAGGATTGATATACGCTAGACTGATACATGCCAGATGGGTCTGGCCAGGACTCGTCACTGCCAGATGCGTCTGCTTAGGACTTGTGTATGCAGCAAATGTATATGCAGGACTTGTATATGCCAGATTGGCCTGGGCAGGACTGGTGTGTGCATTACTGGTTTCTGCAGGATTGATATATGCCAGATGGGTCTGGCCAGGACTTGTCACTACCAGTTAGGTCTGGGTGGGACTGGTGTATGCAGGACTGGTTCTTGCTAGATGTGTCTGCTGAAGACTTTTCCATGCAGGAAAGATGTACACAGGACTGGTCTATGACAGATGGATGTGCGTAGGCCTGGTGTATGATGGACTGGTCTGGGCAGAGCTGGTCCATGAATGAAAGTTGTCTGCAGGACTGGTTTATGATCGATGTTTCTGCTCAAGACTCGTGTATGCCAGAAAGGTATTTGCATTACTGATATATGCCGGGCTCTGAAGTCCATAAGAACCAAACGACTCTCTGAAAATTTGCTGATGGAGATCCACACAATCCACCGTACTAAGCAGATATCCAAATGCGTGATGGGTCAGGCCAGATGCCAGCAGATTGAGCGATCCAATCACTCATTGCAAGTCGCAATAGGGCTACTCGAGTTCCCCAGCCCCAGTACAACTGTACTAACACACCTCTACCCAGTTTCAAGTTTTCGTGAGTTTGGTACAACCGAAACAACAAATTTCGAGGTGGTGGTAAACAATATCATTGAATACAATCCAAAATTGCACCATTCAAAATCCACATTCATTTGTACTAAATGAAACCAGCATTACGTCGAGTGTTTCTCCATTTTGCAGGTTCTCTTGGGACGCTACGTGCAATCCAGGAAGCTGTATAACTGGACAGAAATCCGCCTACACCGGAGATTGCACTAAATACAACTGGTGCGACGCCAATAACAACGAAGTAAGCCTTTGTTCTTGAAATTTGTCAATATAAAAACGCAGCAAATGCCAACATTTGCGTTATTTTGGTTTATTATTGTATTTGTTTTGATCGCAGTAAACTAGTGATGTAGTGAATGTGGATACTGGAGTGAACTCCTAAAAGGGTTTATGGCCGATACACGGGTTGAAGCATTCTGATAACCATAAAAAACGCTGCAAATTCGTTCACTGGGGTTTATTATTATTCAATTGGCTTGCGTTCGTGATTTGAATTTCTACTAAGCTTTGGAGTGTGGGTGTTTCACAGGTGATAGAGCGATTATAGAATTTCAGGAGATATGCATAGACCTCAGTTAACATTTTGAAAGTTTCCGTGAATGATTTCCCGAGTTTAACACAGAATTTGACACAAACTCGCTGCTCCTGCTTCGCGTCCATCGTCAAATTCGCCGCTGTACAAAATTGCGCTCCACTAGAAATGCGATAACTTCCTAACTAAGAAGGTTATCGCGATAATTCAAAATTTGCGTGACTCACGAAGAGTAACGCTAACAGCTGAGACCATCGGGAAGTTTTTAACACTCTCCGTTCGCGCGCAAAATCAAAAGTTCCGGAACTTTTTGATCAGACCTCGTATTTGCGTGCAATTTATCATGTATGCCAAATTTCTGTGATAAACACGAATCTCGTTCCTTCGAAGAGAGCCGAATCTGGGACAAAAGTCGCTCAACTTGGGTGTTTTTCTGGCTTCCCAGATAGTGCTGCCTTCCGTTGAGCCCAATCTGATTCCTATACATTAGTAACTGTTTTCCTCATTTTATGGATATTCCGAATTTTCGTTTCCAGGTTGTAGAAACTTGCCCTCAGCCCTGGTTCGGCAAAAGGTACTTCGACCCTTCATCTGGCAACTGCGAATGGGTATGGCCGTCTTCCAAGTGCTCCTCTTCAAGCAGCTATTTGGCGGTGTGCAGCGAAGGTAATGAAATATGATGCGGAAATTGAAAATCGCAATTGATAGGGTGTCTTACTGTTATGCCAAAAAAATGTTGACTCTTCTGACTGGGTTTGAACCCGTGTACGCCCTCTGAAGCATTTATATCATCTTGAATGATCTGTCAATTCCTTTCAAGCAACCTTTTAACGTTACTGCAGGTCTTTTATAACCTTCCAAGGGTTACCACCACCTCTCCTTCCCACTCTGAAACATCTATTCACGTTCATCAAGTTCACCATACTAACTACCTACATTGGTCTGCCAATTTTTTTCTATATGGTTGTTTAGCGTTACTGCAAGGCTTTTGTAACCAGCTAAAGGTTTCCCTGCCTCCCTTCTTCGTACTGCACATAATAAAACATACGTGTGCACCCTCTGAAGCATTTACATCATCTTGAATGATCTGCCAACCTTCTGTGTGACATTTAGCGTTACTGCAGTCGCGTAACGCGTTGATTGTGGGAAGAGGGAGCAAGCGCGTTGATCATTGATTGTGCCTGATACCGCTAGATCGCATATGCGTCTATCTGGGGAATTATTCCTTATTCTGCCCCCTTAACCTCAGATTAGACGTGCGAATCTTCAGTCAGCAACGGCACTCGGCTAACGTGCTGCTAAGGTAACGTGTCTGCTCTCTTCGCTTCCTTTCACTCGGATCTTCGAAATCGCCGTCAGGTTTAAACCCCTGTTTTCCGCGGCAATTATTGTTTTTGTTTTCCCACGCTGATAGTCTAGGCTCCTGTGCCATGAGACATCTCGCAGCCCAGTATAATTTCGCTTTTTATCGACCACGTGGTCTCGTCAGGGTGGAATTGCTGCCGTGTATCCTCGAGTCGAGGACAGTCATGACAATGACCTGTTGTCATCAGAGGAGTGCCACTACAGAGGCTACATCCAGGGCCATCCCTCAGTCCGATCCTGTGCAGGTGAGCATTTAAGTAGTAATGGCCAGTGAATGCTGCATCGAATTCATGGCGAGGGAGATGCGGTGAGATCCGAATCCTCATGTCCAGCAGTGAGGTCCACTGCTTCCTCTCGGTTTTGTGTCATTGGGCATCAATCAGCCGCTCCTGAACAGAGGATCTTAGGCGAGATTCACACTGCTCGCGAAGCGATGCGATGCTATGCGAAGCGAAAGGAGGCGCGAATTTCCAAACGATGGGATGCGATGATGTGTTCATATTGCTAGCGATTACAGGCGAGTTGGCCAGTCGAGTGTTTGGTGTCCCGCGAGGATGTCCTTCCAATTCAACCCCGTTAATTCGTTTTTATTGGAGAACTTAAAACGTTCTAATTACCTAATTGAGATGTGTAGGTATTGTGATAGAAATCACTACTACCTAAAAGTTGTCACTATATATACATACATGCTGAATAAATAAGAACTGAAATTAAATGCTGAATTTTTTACCTTCAACTTCACATTCTTCGGCTACTTCATTCCAGGAGCGGTGGATAATGTCCCTGTTGTGGTAGAACTTGTTCTTCTGATCCCACAGTGCCGGACGTTGACGAACGCCATGAATTAAGAAGGTGTTGTACCTTGGGACAGTTGTACCTTGGGACAAAGAGCATAGCTCTGCCATCTGTTGGTGAAACACTAAACTAACCTGATGTAGTTGTTCCTCTAGCCAAAAAGTGCTAGTGTAGAATGACTGGACACTTTGGACTGTGATTTATGGGAGCTACACAATAAAAAGTGAAACACTCATAGGTAAGTAAATTTTTTGTTGTTTCATTGTTTTTTTTTTATATTTTGTCCTAATTAATTATTGTCAAAAAGTAAGACAATATACTAAAGCTTAAATTGTACTCTATTTAATGGTGCAGTTAGTTAACCTGTAATGTTAACCTCAAACACTTTTAAAGGTCATGTTGTCATTTGTTGCAGTGTGTTGTACCTTGGGACTAATTTGAGGTTGTACCTTGGGACTTTGTATATGAGATCCAGTATTTGGTTAAGACAGGAACAAACACGTTCATCTCAAGAAATGAGACCATATATGAAATAGGAGAAGAAGAGATCATTTGTAAACTGCCTCCGCCCATAGCTGCAGGATCTTCAGCGCGTCAACAGAACTCACTTAAATTCCCTGTGAACTTTAATGGTTACGACATGCCATTGGACTAATCTAGTAGATTTATTTGTATTAATCTGACATATAAAGTTTGCTGTAATGGTTTTATATTTTTATATGTAATTATAAGATTTATGTGTTAAAATTTGTTTGTTTTTCATCTGGTCCCAAGGTACAACACCCTATGTCCCAAGGTACAACAGTATGTTGTACCTTGGGACACCCTGCAAGGGTTAACAAAATAATTTATTACTCTCTTGATAAGTAATATTTTTTAAGTTTTAAAGTGTTAGTAGATCCCTTAAAAGGTAAGCAATAACCTACTACTTTCATTTTTACTATAAGTTTTACCCAAGTAAAATAAAATAATTTTACTAGGTACCGATTAGAAAACTTTTTCTCCTGTCACATACATATGAACATTTTGTGAATGGAGCGCAAATTCACTGGGAAAAGCCCAATGATGTCGCCAATTTTACAAATACATGGAAATGGAAGAATATGGGCCATTCTCCAAATTCTTGCTTATTCATGTCTGGAAGGTGCAGGACCTTTCCGTTTAGGTTTTCGTCGTGGAAACAATTTTTGGTATGTGCGAGCAACTTTTCTCTACAAGATCCTTTAATTAGTTCGATTTAAATTTCGATTAAAATGGGAATATTTTCAATTTATATAACGCCAAAGTCATTCTTTCACCCCGTCCAGATCTGACCTTGGCAACTTCTCTCATTTTTTCCGACCTCTCACAATTTTTTGAGCGATTCGCGATCACGTTTTCCCGATTAATTCATACCTGAATAATCACGAGAAAGGCCAACATATTTTTCGAGCCTCGGTACGATAAACAGGAACAAGAAAGATGTCTGTCCGGAGGTTTTCCGTCATTCTTTCACCTGAACGGTTTTTTCAATTTTTGGCGGACATAACTCCCCTGCACGTGCCCGGTTTTCCCGAATTATCAAGGCACCACTTGTAAACTACGGGCGGTTGACTTTCATAGAATGTTCCAGTCTTCGGAAAGCCGTAAACGCGAACGGAATGGTGTAGTTCTTAGGCCGTATTTTTTTCACTCATCATTCTTCGGTCCTCGTTTCTTAAGTGAGTTTCAAAGTTTTTCTTTTTTCATTGTTTCGTCCTTGTAGAACTTGAGTAACAGTTTGAATTAATATATCTACTTCACTTAATCAAGGTGTTTGTAAACTGGAAAAAAATCGAAAATGATGGAACCGTCATTCTTTCACCTGTCATTCTCTCACCAGTATCAAAAGTCTTTATTAAAATTTAACCAGTATTAAAAGTTTTTATTCCGGTAATTATGGGTGCTCGTGTATGCTCCGTTGAAAAATCTTAATCAGGATGGTTCAAAGGATGCCCCTAAATTTTCGCAGAACCCGTATTTTTACTTTTCCGAAAAGTTGGGATGCCAATCGGCAAGATTATCGAGAATGGCCCATATGCGTCACTATTTGAATTTAATAATAATTATATAATAGTTATGAGGAGAAATGAGAAATAGGAACGAGTTGCGAATCTTTTAATCAGAGAACTGGAACGTAAGCAAAGTCTGGGGTGCCAGAAGGTGAGCGGTAGTGGAACTAGAGGTACTACAATTGGTACAAATTATAAGAACTAAACGCTTTTCATCCCACTCGTAACAAACAGCTTCCTACCGCACAAGGGGATGACTTAATTATGTTGCGGTGGATGAAATCAGCAGTTAGATATCACGTAAAACACCAAAAACACTGAGAGAAACTAAAACTGGGCAAGTACACGCTCAAAGAAATTAATCCTGCATGAAGAGAAATAACTGCGAATTTGAAGAAAAGCGGGAAAGATGGTGGCCCGCTCATCTGCTTCATGCGCATGCGTCTGAATGTGTGCGAGTGCCGTCTAGTGTTTAGGGGAAAGTGTCCTATTATGAGATACTTTTTTTCAGAAGGCGCTAATGACCGCTTGAATGTAGTAAAAAATTCAATTTTTAGTTTCATTTGTTCATTATCATTCCCTTTTGAAAAATATATATACAAATACGCATAAACTGTCACAAGAAAGCTCAAATAAATCAAGATACCAAAAATTCCATGTTTACCCATTTGGCCAACACAATTCCCAATATGAGATACCAAGCGTTCCCAAAATGAGACACTGTCACGTTCAGTAAAACGATCAAAAAAGGAAATTAGAACCCAATAAGTGTTTAATTCAGTGTATTGAATAATGAAACAAAAAAATTCTTCAGTCTTGAACATCACATAGTCAGTGCCAATGAGGCTGAGAATCATTGCAGGAAATCCAACGAAATTATAAAAGAAGCACTTAATTTTATCATTAAAAGATATATTCCTTCACGAAAAAGATTCACATAAAAAAAAGGCGATTCGAACTCGAAGGAAATTCAACAAAATTCACTAGGATTGCATTACCAGAATCAGGAATTGACCAGAAGAACAAATCAATCTGAAATCAAACTTTTCAAAAAGAGGTTCGTGACTCAACAGAAGCTATTTCTAAAATACCCAGTCAAGAACACCACATAGTTCTAGTTCTTAAAAACACCTAGTTCTTAAAATACGCAGTCAAGAACATCACATCAACCTATTTCTAAATATCAAAACAAAAATTGCACAAGAACATGGAATCTTTTATTTCTCCGCAATCTTCGTGAGACCAGCGATGACACTGACGACATTTCGCCCATTTCTCCCCTTGGTTATCCTGAGAAAATACAAAATATATTTGCAACACAATATGATATCACCAAGGATGCGCGTCTCACCTTATTCTCAAATATTCGTAATATGAGAATATCTCATATTCGATTCGTTTCAGGTATTATATCAAACGTTACAGCTAATGAGCTTTATTTATATCATCTTGATCATTAATTAATAAAATCGTTTCAGAACGCATACCTGTCTTTTTTTGCTGCTTATACTCATATTTCAAATATTCGTAATATGAGATATCTCATATTAGGTACCTAGGCAGTTTCTGTTAAACAATGAGATTGATGGCAAAACCGTGAAAAGTAGAAATTATGGGAAACTTGAATGATGAACGTAAACTACGTCTCGTAACGAACATTTTCCACTAGTTGAATAGGAAAAAAGCTCTTACCTGATGGCTTGTTGGTCGTCGAGAAAAAGAAGGAAAAAACTTTTGTTCAGCATGTGTCGGAAATATTGTGGTACAGAGACGCCACAGGTGAATGTGATCTAGTGCTGCCCTTCCTTTCACTCAGGGACATCTCTCGCACTAAGTTCACGACACTTCCGATGGAGAGTAGCACAATACAGAGGCAACAGTGGGGGGTCTCATATTAGGGTATCTCATATTAGGAATATATCATCTTGAATGATAATCTCCCATGTGACCTTTTAACGTTACTGCAGGTCTCTTTCGGAGAACTACCAGGCAGTCAAAACTATCAAAATTTGTTGACTCGACTTCCTTGTTGTTGAATTTTACTGACGTTTCGACGATGGACTGTTCAGGGGCAACCACCGCCGGGAGCAACTCTCAGGAATATCGCGTGTGCTCCAACAGCCAGTGGGTCACCGTCGAATGCTCCGGCAGCGACGTGTACAAGAAAGAGTTGAACGGTTGCGCTTGCAGTAAAGAAGCCGAACACAGAGCGTCTCAAAACCCGAAGCAGTACCTAGAATGCCAGGGCGGAAGGTGGATTCAACTAGATTGCCTTTTAGGTAAAAATACCAATCGATACCATTACAAATACCAATCTTTGCTCGTCCATTCGAGACACTGAAATGCAAAAGTGTTTCTTTACGATTTGTACAAAAATTAAGGTGCCAGTGATTTTTAATAGAATTTTTCGCTCTCTGTGCATCATTGCCATCAGTTTGCTGCAAAACGCTTTCCTTTTCCCCTTGAAAATGGCTCCAAATATGAAAGTTAGACGTAAAACAGGCTTCTTCACGTTTGATACATCAATTGGCAAGAAAACTGTTTCTTTACGCTTTCAATGTTGGCAGAACGTTACTTCAACTCAACGTTCCTCGGTGTTGCCAAAATGAGGGACGTTGCGGTTTCGCTGGAAAAAAAATTACATAAAATAAGTAATGTATTTGATTGTTTTGGTTT
>JAVIWC010001544.1:0-10116 GCA_031894815.1 Creontiades dilutus
CTTTTAACCCCAAAATTCCCCTAAGGGGTTTTTTGGGGTGCTGAACACGAATCTGAAGTCCTTTTTCGATAAAACGCTTCCTTCATGGTTATTTTCGCGTTTTTTCATCAAAATTGCTCAAAAATTAACTCTGTTTAATCGCTTTCAAACCTACTCTCTAAGGGGTTTTTCGGGGTGCTGAACACGAATCTGAAGTTCCTTTTTTCGATAAAACGCTTCCTTCATGGTTATTTTCGCGTTTTTTCATCAAAATTTCTCATTAATTTACTGTGTTTAATCGCTTTCAAACCTACTCGCTAAGGGGTTTTTCGGGGTGCTGAACACGAATCTGAAGTCCTTTTTTCGATAAAACGCTTCCTTCATGGTTGGTTATTTTCGCGTTTTTTCATCAAAATTGCTCAAAAATTAACTCTGTTTAATCGCTTTCAAACCTACTCTAAGGGGTTTTTCGGGGTGCTGAACACGAATCTGAAGTCGTTTTTTCGATAAAACGCTTCCTTTATTCATGGTTATTTTCGCGTTTTTTCATCAAAATTGCTCAAAAATTAACTCTGTTTAATCGCTTTCAAACCTACTCTCTAAGGGGTTTTTCTGGGTGCTGAACACGAATCTGAAGTCCTTTTTTCGATAAAACGCTTCCTTCATGGTTATTTTCGCGTTTTTTCATCAAAATTGCTCAAAAATTAACTCTGTTTAATCGCTTTCAAACCTACTCTCTAAGGGGTTTTTCGGGGTGCTGAACACGAATCTGAAGTCCTTTTTTCGATAAAACGCTTCCTTCATGGTTATTTTCGCGTTTTTTCATCAAAATTGCTCAAAAATTAACTCTGTTTAATCGCTTTCAAACCTACTCTCTAAGGGGTTTTTCGGGGTGCTGAACACGAATCTGAAGTCCTTTTTTCGATAAAACGCTTCCTTCATGGTTATTTTTTTTTTTTTTCATCAAAATTGCTCAAAAATGAAACTCTGTTTAATCGCTTTCAAATTATCTGTTCTAAGGGGTTTTTCGGGGTGCTGAACACGAATCTGAAGTCCGTTTTTCGATAAAACGCTTCCTTCATGGTTATTTTCGCGTTTTTTCATCAAAATTGCTCAAAAATTAACTCTGTTTAATCGCTTTCAAACCTACTCTCTAAGGGGTTTTTGGGGTGCTGAACACGAATCTGAAGTCCGTTTTTCGATAAAACGCTTCCTTCATGGTTATTTTCGCGTTTTTTCATCAAAATTGCTCAAAAATTAACTCTGTTTAATCGCTTTCAAACCTACTCTCTTGGGGTTTTTCGGGGTGCTGAACACGAATCTGAAGTCCGTTTTTCGATAAAACGCTTCCTTCATGGTTATTTTCGCGTTTTTTCATCAAAATTGCTCAAAAATTAACTTTGTTTAATCGCTTTCAAACCTACTCTTTAAGGGGTTTTCGGGGTGCTGAACACGAATCTGAAGTCCGTTTTTCGATAAAACGCTTCCTTCATGGTTTTTTTCGCGATTTTCCATCAAAATTGCTCAAAAATTAACTCTGTTTAATCGCTTTCAAACCTACTCTCTAAGGGGTTTTTCGGGGTGCTGAACACGAATCTGAAGTCCTTTTTTCGATAAAACGCTTCCTTCATGGTTATTTTCGCGTTTTTTCATCAAAATTGCTCAAAAATTAACTCTGTTTAATCGCTTTCAAACCTACTCTCTAAGGGGTTTTTCGGGGTGCTGAACACGAATCTGAAGTCCGTTTTTCGATAAAACGCTTCCTTCATGGTTATTTTCGCGTTTTTTCATCAAAATTGCTCAAAAATTAACTCTGTTTAATCGCTTTCAAACCTACTCTCTAAGGGGTTTTTCGGGGTGCTGAACACGAATCTGAAGTCCGTTTTTCGATAAAACGCTTCCTTCATGGTTATTTTCGCGTTTTTTCATCAAAATTGCTCAAAAATTAACTCTGTTTAATCGCTTTCAACCCTACTCTCTAAGGGGTTTTTCGGGGTGCTGAACACGAATCTGAAGTCCTTTTTTCGATAAAACGCTTCCTTCATGGTTATTTTCGCGTTTTTTCATCAAAATTGCTCAAAAATTAACTCTGTTTAATCGCTTTCAAACCTACTCTCTAAGGGGTTTTTCGGGGTGCTGAACACGAATCTGAAGTCCGTTTTTCGATAAAACGCTTCCTTCATGGTTATTTTCGCGTTTTTTCATCAAAATTGCTCAAAAATTAACTCTGTTTAATCGCTTTCAAACCTACTCTCTAAGGGGTTTTTCGGGGTGCTGAACACGAATCTGAAGTCCGTTTTTCGATAAAACGCTTCCTTCATGGTTATTTTCGCGTTTTTTCATCAAAATTGCTCAAAAATTAACTCTGTTTAATCGCTTTCAAACCTACTCTCTAAGGGGTTTTTCGGGGGTGCTGAACACGAATCTGAAGTCCTTTTTTCGATAAAACGCTTCCTTCATGGTTATTTTCGCGTTTTTTCATCAAAATTGCTCAAAAATTAACTCTGTTTAATCGCTTTCAAACCTATTCTCTAAGGGGTTTTTCGGGGTGCTGAACACGAATCTGAAGTCCTTTTTTCGATAAAACGCTTCCTTCATGGTTATTTTCGCGTTTTTTCATCAAAATTGCTCAAAAATTAACTCTGTTTAATCGCTTTCAAACCTACTCTCTAAGGGGTTTTTCGGGGTGCTGAACACGAATCTGAAGTCCTTTTTTCGATAAAACGCTTCCTTCATGGTTATTTTCGCGTTTTTTCATCAAAATTGCTCAAAAATTAACTCTGTTTAATCGCTTTCAAACCTACTCTCTAAGGGGTTTTTCGGGGTGCTGAACACGAATCTGAAGTCCTTTTTTCGATAAAACGCTTCCTTCATGGTTATTTTCGCGTTTTTTCATCAAAATTGCTCAAAAATTAACTCTGTTTAATCGCTTTCAAACCTACTCTCTAAGGGGTTTTTCGGGGTGCTGAACACGAATCTGAAGTCCTTTTTTCGATAAAACGCTTCCTTCATGGTTATTTTCGCGTTTTTTCATCAAAATTGCTCAAAAATTAACTCTGTTTAATCGCTTTCAAACCTACTCTCTAAGGGGTTTTTCGGGGTGCTGAACACGAATCTGAAGTCCTTTTTTCGATAAAACGCTTCCTTCATGGTTATTTTCGCGTTTTTTCATCAAAATTGCTCAAAAATTAACTCTGTTTAATCGCTTTCAAACCTACTCTCTAAGGGGTTTTTCGGGGTGCTGAACACGAATCTGAAGTCCTTTTTTCGATAAAACGCTTCCTTCATGGTTATTTTCGCGTTTTTTCATCAAAATTGCTCAAAAATTAACTCTGTTTAATCGCTTTCAAACCTACTCTCTAAGGGGTTTTTCGGGGTGCTGAACACGAATCTGAAGTCCTTTTTTCGATAAAACGCTTCCTTCATGGTTATTTTCGCGTTTTTTCATCAAAATTGCTCAAAAATTAACTCTGTTTAATCGCTTTCAAACCTACTCTCTAAGGGGTTTTTCGGGGTGCTGAACACGAATCTGAAGTCATTTTTTCGATAAAACGCTTCCTTCATGGTTATTTTCGCGTTTTTTCATCAAAATTGCTCAAAAATTAACTCTGTTTAATCGCTTTCAAACCTACTCTCTAAGGGGTTTTTCGGGGTGCTGAACACGAATCTGAAGTCCTTTTTCGATAAAACGCTTCCTTCATGGTTATTTTCGCGTTTTTTCATCAAAATTGCTCAAAAATTAACTCTGTTTAATCGCTTTCAAACCTACTCTCTAAGGGTTTTTCGGGGTGCTGAACACGAATCTGAAGTCCATTTTTCGATAAAACGCTTCCTTCATGGTTATTTTCGAGTCCTACTCTCTAAGGGGTTTTTCGGGGTGCTGAACACGAATCTGAAGTCCTTTTTTCGATAAAACGCTTCCTTCATGGTTATTTTCGCGTTTTTTCATCAAAATTGCTCAAAAATTAACTCTGTTTAATCGCTTTCAAACCTACTCTCTAAGGGGTTTTTCGGGGTGCTGAACACGAATCTGAAGTCCTTTTTTCGATAAAACGCTTCCTTCATGGTTATTTTCGCGTTTTTTCATCAAAATTGCTCAAAAATTAACTCTGTTTAATCGCTTTCAAACCTACTCTCTAAGGGGTTTTTCGGGGTGCTGAACACGAATCTGAAGTCCTTTTTTCGATAAAACGCTTCCTTCATGGTTATTTTCGCGTTTTTTCATCAAAATTGCTCAAAAATTAACTCTGTTTAATCGCTTTCAAACCTACTCTCTAAGGGGTTTTTCGGGGTGCTGAACACGAATCTGAAGTCCTTTTTTCGATAAAACGCTTCCTTCATGGTTATTTTCGCGTTTTTTCATCAAAATTGCTCAAAAATTAACTCTGTTTAATCGCTTTCAAACCTACTCTAAGGGGTTTTTCGGGGTGCTGAACACGAATCTGAAGTCCTTTTTTCGATAAAACGCTTCCTTCATGGTTATTTTCGCGTTTTTTCATCAAAATTGCTCAAAAATTAACTCTGTTTAATCGCTTTCAAACCTACTCTCTAAGGGGTTTTTCGGGGTGCTGAACACGAATCTGAAGTCCTTTTTTCGATAAAACGCTTCCTTCATGGTTATTTTCGCGTTTTTTCATCAAAATTGCTCAAAAATTAACTCTGTTTAATCGCTTTCAAACCTACTCTCTAAGGGGTTTTTCGGGGTGCTGAACACGAATCTGAAGTCCTTTTTTCGATAAAACGCTTCCTTCATGGTTATTTTCGCGTTTTTTCATCAAAATTGCTCAAAAATTAACTCTGTTTAATCGCTTTCAAACCTACTCTCTAAGGGGTTTTTCGGGGTGCTGAACACGAATCTGAAGTCCTTTTTTCGATAAAACGCTTCCTTCATGGTTATTTTCGCGTTTTTTCATCAAAATTGCTCAAAAATTAACTCTGTTTAATCGCTTTCAAACCTACTCTCTAAGGGGTTTTTCGGGGTGCTGAACACGAATCTGAAGTCCTTTTTTCGATAAAACGCTTCCTTCATGGTTATTTTCGCGTTTTTTCATCAAAATTGCTCAAAAATTAACTCTGTTTAATCGCTTTCAAACCTACTCTCTAAGGGGTTTTTCGGGGTGCTGAACACGAATCTGAAGTCCGTTTTTTTCGATAAAACGCTTCCTTCATGGTTATTTTCGCGTTTTTTCATCAAAATTGCTCAAAAATTAACTCTGTTTAATCGCTTTCAAACCTACTCTCTAAGGGGTTTTTCGGGGTGCTGAACACGAATCTGAAGTCCTTTTTTCGATAAAACGCTTCCTTCATGGTTATTTTCGCGTTTTTTCATCAAAATTGCTCAAAAATTAACTCTGTTTAATCGCTTTCAAACCTACTCTCTAAGGGGTTTTTCGGGGTGCTGAACACGAATCTGAAGTCCTTTTTTCGATAAAACGCTTCCTTCATGGTTATTTTCGCGTTTTTTCATCAAAATTGCTCAAAAATTAACTCTGTTTAATCGCTTTCAAACCTACTCTCTAAGGGGTTTTTCGGGGTGCTGAACACGAATCTGAAGTCCTTTTTTCGATAAAACGCTTCCTTCATGGTTATTTTCGCGTTTTTTCATCAAAATTGCTCAAAAATTAACTCTGTTTAATCGCTTTCAAACCTACTCTCTAAGGGGTTTTTCGGGGTGCTGAACACGAATCTGAAGTCCTTTTTTCGATAAAACGCTTCCTTCATGGTTATTTTCGCGTTTTTTCATCAAAATTGCTCAAAAATTAACTCTGTTTAATCGCTTTCAAACCTACTCTCTAAGGGGTTTTTCGGGGTGCTGAACACGAATCTGAAGTCCTTTTTTCGATAAAACGCTTCCTTCATGGTTATTTTCGCGTTTTTTCATCAAAATTGCTCAAAAATTAACTCTGTTTAATCGCTTTCAAACCTACTCTCTAAGGGGTTTTTCGGGGTGCTGAACACGAATCTGAAGTCCTTTTTTCGATAAAACGCTTCCTTCATGGTTATTTTCGCGTTTTTTCATCAAAATTGCTCAAAAATTAACTCTGTTTAATCGCTTTCAAACCTACTCTCTAAGGGGTTTTTCGGGGTGCTGAACACGAATCTGAAGTCCTTTTTTCGATAAAACGCTTCCTTCATGGTTATTTTCGCGTTTTTTCATCAAAATTGCTCAAAAATTAACTCTGTTTAATCGCTTTCAAACCTACTCTCTAAGGGGTTTTTCGGGGTGCTGAACACGAATCTGAAGTCCTTTTTTCGATAAAACGCTTCCTTCATGGTTATTTTCGCGTTTTTTCATCAAAATTGCTCAAAAATTAACTCTGTTTAATCGCTTTCAAACCTACTCTCTAAGGGGTTTTTCGGGGTGCTGAACACGAATCTGAAGTCCTTTTTTCGATAAAACGCTTCCTTCATGGTTATTTTCGCGTTTTTTCATCAAAATTGCTCAAAAATTAACTCTGTTTAATCGCTTTCAAACCTACTCTCTAAGGGGTTTTTCGGGGTGCTGAACACGAATCTGAAGTCCTTTTTTCGATAAAACGCTTCCTTCATGGTTATTTTCGCGTTTTTTCATCAAAATTGCTCAAAAATTAACTCTGTTTAATCGCTTTCAAACCTACTCTCTAAGGGGTTTTTCGGGGTGCTGAACACGAATCTGAAGTCCTTTTTTCGATAAAACGCTTCCTTCATGGTTATTTTCGCGTTTTTTCATCAAAATTGCTCAAAAATTAACTCTGTTTAATCGCTTTCAAACCTACTCTCTAAGGGGTTTTTCGGGGTGCTGAACACGAATCTGAAGTCCTTTTTTCGATAAAACGCTTCCTTCATGGTTATTTTCGCGTTTTTTCATCAAAATTGCTCAAAAATTAACTCTGTTTAATCGCTTTCAAACCTACTCTCTAAGGGGTTTTTCGGGGTGCTGAACACGAATCTGAAGTCCTTTTTTCGATAAAACGCTTCCTTCATGGTTATTTTCGCGTTTTTTCATCAAAATTGCTCAAAAATTAACTCTGTTTAATCGCTTTCAAACCTACTCTCTAAGGGGTTTTTCGGGGTGCTGAACACGAATCTGAAGTCCGTTTTTCGATAAAACGCTTCCTTCATGGTTATTTTCGCGTTTTTTCATCAAAATTGCTCAAAAATTAACTCTGTTTAATCGCTTTCAAACCTACTCTCTAAGGGGTTTTTCGGGGTGCTGAACACGAATCTGAAGTCCTTTTTTCGATAAAACGCTTCCTTCATGGTTATTTTCGCGTTTTTTCATCAAAATTGCTCAAAAATTAACTCTGTTTAATCGCTTTCAAACCTACTCTCTAAGGGGTTTTTCGGGGTGCTGAACACGAATCTGAAGTCCTTTTTTCGATAAAACGCTTCCTTCATGGTTATTTTCGCGTTTT
The DNA here is from genome assembly GCA_031894815.1 of Creontiades dilutus. Classification (NCBI taxonomy): domain Eukaryota; kingdom Metazoa; phylum Arthropoda; class Insecta; order Hemiptera; family Miridae; genus Creontiades; species Creontiades dilutus. The sequence goes on from JAVIWC010001544.1 coordinate 7,374, forward strand.
TTCATCAAAATTGCTCAAAAATTAACTCTGTTTAATCGCTTTCAAACCTACTCTCTAAGGGGTTTTTCGGGGTGCTGAACACGAATCTGAAGTCCTTTTTTCGATAAAACGCTTCCTTCATGGTTATTTTCGCGTTTTTTCATCAAAATTGCTCAAAAATTAACTCTGTTTAATCGCTTTCAAACCTACTCTCTAAGGGGTTTTTCGGGGTGCTGAACACGAATCTGAAGTCCTTTTTTCGATAAAACGCTTCCTTCATGGTTATTTTCGCGTTTTTTCATCAAAATTGCTCAAAAATTAACTCTGTTTAATCGCTTTCAAACCTACTCTCTAAGGGGTTTTTCGGGGTGCTGAACACGAATCTGAAGTCCGTTTTTCGATAAAACGCTTCCTTCATGGTTATTTTCGCGTTTTTTCATCAAAATTGCTCAAAAATTAACTCTGTTTAATCGCTTTCAAACCTACTCTCTAAGGGGTTTTTCGGGGTGCTGAACACGAATCTGAAGTCCTTTTTTCGATAAAACGCTTCCTTCATGGTTATTTTCGCGTTTTTTCATCAAAATTGCTCAAAAATTAACTCTGTTTAATCGCTTTCAAACCTACTCTCTAAGGGGTTTTTCGGGGTGCTGAACACGAATCTGAAGTCCTTTTTTCGATAAAACGCTTCCTTCATGGTTATTTTCGCGTTTTTTCATCAAAATTGCTCAAAAATTAACTCTGTTTAATCGCTTTCAAACCTACTCTCTAAGGGGTTTTTCGGGGTGCTGAACACGAATCTGAAGTCCTTTTTCGATAAAACGCTTCCTTCATGGTTATTTTCGCGTTTTTTCATCAAAATTGCTCAAAAATTAACTCTGTTTAATCGCTTTCAAACCTACTCTCTAAGGGGTTTTTCGGGGTGCTGAACACGAATCTGAAGTCCTTTTTTCGATAAAACGCTTCCTTCATGGTTATTTTCGCGTTTTTTCATCAAAATTGCTCAAAAATTAACTCTGTTTAATCGCTTTCAAACCTACTCTCTAAGGGGTTTTTCGGGGTGCTGAACACGAATCTGAAGTCCGTTTTTCGATAAAACGCTTCCTTCATGGTTATTTTCGCGTTTTTTCATCAAAATTGCTCAAAAATTAACTCTGTTTAATCGCTTTCAAACCTACTCTCTAAGGGGTTTTTCGGGGTGCTGAACACGAATCTGAAGTCCTTTTTTCGATAAAACGCTTCCTTCATGGTTATTTTCGCGTTTTTTCATCAAAATTGCTCAAAAATTAACTCTGTTTAATCGCTTTCAAACCTACTCTCTAAGGGGTTTTTCGGGGTGCTGAACACGAATCTGAAGTCCTTTTTTCGATAAAACGCTTCCTTCATGGTTATTTTCGCGTTTTTTCATCAAAATTGCTCAAAAATTAACTCTGTTTAATCGCTTTCAAACCTACTCTCTAAGGGGTTTTTCGGGGTGCTGAACACGAATCTGAAGTCCGTTTTTCGATAAAACGCTTCCTTCATGGTTATTTTCGCGTTTTTTCATCAAAATTGCTCAAAAAATTAACTCTGTTTAATCGCTTTCAAACCTACTCTCTAAGGGGTTTTTCGGGGTGCTGAACACGAATCTGAAGTCCGTTTTTCGATAAAACGCTTCCTTCATGGTTATTTTCGCGTTTTTTCATCAAAATTGCTCAAAAATTAACTCTGTTTAATCGCTTTCAAACCTACTCTCTAAGGGGTTTTTCGGGGTGCTGAACACGAATCTGAAGTCCGTTTTTCGATAAAACGCTTCCTTCATGGTTATTTTCGCGTTTTTTCATCAAAATTGCTCAAAAATTAACTCTGTTTAATCGCTTTCAAACCTACTCTCTAAGGGGTTTTTCGGGGTGCTGAACACGAATCTGAAGTCCTTTTTTCGATAAAACGCTTCCTTCATGGTTATTTTCGCGTTTTTTCATCAAAATTGCTCAAAAATTAACTCTAAAGGTGTGGTTTCCCCGGCGCGTCTGCGGCCGGCGGCTGCGGCCGGCGATTTCTGCATGTACCTACACAGCCGCGAGCCGCGCCGCGCTGTGCAAGTGTTGCCTCGCGGCGCGGCTGGCGGCCAGCAGGAGGCAAAGAGGGCGATGACGGTTTTTAGCGGGATTTCGTCCAATCATCAATCTTCTTTCCGCTCTCTTTGGAGCTTGAATTTGAATAAATTTGAATTTTTTAGTAAAACGATACGTTTCACTCGGCCTCACGCGGACTAAACATCAATTCGGATTAATAGTTCACGAATCGGAATGTACAACAATCACTTGACAACGGGGAAGGCGGATGGACGAAATGGTTGGGCTATATCCCGCTAGAGTGCGTCCGGAACCATTGCCCTCTTCGCCAGAGTATCTCCTGCAGCCTCGTGCGTGAATTTCATTGTACAATCACAAGACACTGTTAATTTTTTGTCGTTTGGTGATTTGATTTTTTATTAGTTTGTTGTGCATTCGCGATTTGTTTCTACAAGTGCTTGTGTGAACACAACGAAGAGTTTCGACCACGGTTGGTGAGCCAATTTTAACACATATTCATCGGAACCGACAATTCTGAAAGAGATTTTCTTTGCCATCTTTCCCTTAAGTAGGAGTTTGATAGTTGAATAAAGAATATTGACACCCGACACTATTCCTGCCTATACATCTCCTGCCTTCAACCTGTTTGAAGATCTTTCAACGTAAAACAAGCGGTGTGGGTTTGCATATAGCCGCCGTGAAGGCGCGCGGCT
>JAVIWC010001545.1:0-10282 GCA_031894815.1 Creontiades dilutus
GTGGATTTGATCGTTTCAATTATGTAGCCGGATTTTACTATTATGAGATGCTTTCTGACACATTTGCGTTTCTTTAGTGTTTTTTCTGTCAAATTTTTATTGTGTTGATCTCTCTAAATTGAAATTTTGGGATTCGAAGTAATTTGAACTGTGCAGTCAGATGTACCTCTAGAACCCTTGTTTTTGACCAAAAAAAAAACACTTCTTCGTGATGTCGCTGTTCCATGAAATTCTTTTTCTGGAAATAATTGGACAAAAACAACTCTCATTTTGAACCCATGTATAACAGCCCTTGGCGTCTGAGAGGTCTAAAACTCTGGGATGGGACTTGAGTCTCGTGGGTGTGCAACATGTAAAAAATTGATAATTTTTAAAGAGGTTTTAGTTTTTGATTTCCTGTCTGTATACTCATTTTTTAGTTCTCTGATCTCTGTTGGATTTTTAAAAATCTATAATGCGTATGAATAATTATTTCTCTCTACCCAAGGCGAGAGGAACACTCGCCACAACACACACACTTTACTCAGAGCACTGGGAACACTTTTACTCTTTTTCTTGTTCGATTACAAGGTATATTTTTGAAAATAATAAACCAAAAAGAGAATCTTGCCTTAACCCAGTATGTTCGAGTTGCAGTACTTTAGGTGCGTCAGACACTTTGAGGGCACTCTTCCCACTGTTACGGACCGGCGTAGATACAATTAGAAGTATGACTGTATAACACCGTCGATCCTCTCATCATACCAATGAAGGGTAGTACTCTGGGTGTAGGTGTTCGGCTATTCAATTATTTATCCATCTCCGTTCGAAATCTACAAATCAAGTGTTTTAAGAAAGAAATCAAAAAGTTGTTATTGGAGGCGGAGCCGTACACCGTAGCTGAGTTATACGCAGTAGTCTGCAATAAGTTTGATTCACTTCTGCACCAATTTGTTGCCTCTATCAAGCTTTATTTAAAACATATCGTGGTAAGAATTCGAGAAAGCTTTGTGTAGACTCTTTTTAGTCTAAAAGTTGTGATGGATATGGTTAGTTGGCCCTTCCCGATTTTAGAGTTTTCAAGCGTCTGGGTCATCCTCTGAGCGTGGCGAAGCATTTTTACCGCATCCAGCTCATTGGAAGGGGCAGCTATACCATTCCATCACCTCACAAGGTATCTATATATTGAATGTAATCTTTAATATATAAACAGTATGACCGAGGACCATTACTCCATTATTCACTTTTTGTTTACAATAATGTAAATTTGGTGTTTACCAGATTTTCCAATCTTAGTAACATAGAGTAGGTACTAAGATACGTAGAGCAAAACAGAATACATAAAAAACCGTATCATGTCCACAAAACGGTTGCGATTTCCCTACAAAAAAGCAAAAGCTGCTTAATCTAATTATCCACCGACGTTATATCACGGATTTCGCATTTTATTCAACACTTGAAATGGTGTATATATATCGTTGAACATTTATCACACTATAGATCCTTATTGATAAGTTATCTTTGAAGGTAGTGCATAACAAAAATCAATCAATTAAAATATAAATTGTATATTTGTACAACCCATCGGGCAAGTAAGCGGCCATCTTATTTTCTACTGGAAATAACAAATACAACCTCGACTGGATCCATTTCTCGCACCCCACACATTGGCCCTATAAAACAACACCGACAAAGACTTGAAAACTATCATTTTTGAGTGGCAGTTAGTAACTCTTCCCAGGCCAAGAAAATTCAGGGTTGTCCCTACCGCCATCTTGCCCTTAGTAGTGCATAAACACGTGGATCATACCACTATCGTTTTTAATTACAGAAGGAGTGCGAGACATTCGCGAACCGCCACTTGGCAGAACGTGCTGAGTCAGTTGTTAAGCATCAATTGATGAACTTCTACGAAGCTCATTCGTATGGTTCAGGTGACGAGAGGTCCCAGGTTCGGTTCATTGTGAAATCTTGTTTTTGCACATTTGAATTCTCGCACTGGGTTAGGTCAGACCTGCACGTTCAAGGGTGGTCTATGTTTTTTTGGGATTTTCTTGACGTTGGGAAATTTAGTTAGGAGCACCTACGGATGGATGGGTGGACGGGTACCAGGGAGGCCATCCAAGAAAGGGTGGGCTCCGGGGTTTTCCGCTGCTCCACTGGCTAGTATGAAAGTCCGCGTTAACTGGTTGTGACTGTATTTATTGTGTGGACGTGACTTAGATAGTAGAAGAGAATGGATCTGTGATATTACCTTCAATACAATAGTTTAGGAATCTAGTAAGTAGGTACAATCCGCGATAGACAGGGGTGGGTATTCAGTACTCACCCTGTCTCAGCCTTTTTTCGTCTTAACAAGATATGGAGCTAAAAAAGAATGGCATCCGATATTCGTAAGACCACAATTTAGAAGAAGAGGTGGATTAGTACCTAGGTGTCATTAACCCCTGTCCGTAATAAGTACCGCATCCCATAAAAATCTGGAACCTCCACGTGGTCCATCCCGTGCACACTCATAGAGTGTGGCTAACGCCAGAGAGGACAGGAGGGCCTGCTGTGTCATCAAGCAAGCTGTGAGGGAAGTCCACTACTGCCGCATCCGATAAGTGCTGTCAGATTGTGTTGGGCCAGAATGGTCCGAGAAATAATATAACCCATTCTGATACAGCAGGTTGTGGACGGTCGGACCCATAGACCTGACCCTCTCTCTATCTTACACGACATCCATGTATTTCCCCCAATTTCTTCTTTTACTCTATATGTACTCTATATTACTCTATATGTAAAACTATGAGAAAATGGTAATGCGCTGGTTAAACAAGATAAGAGTGGTGGTGTTGAAGACACAATGTCAGATGCCGAGAGGGAAACTCAAGTGATGGTTCGCTGATATTTAGGGAGATAATGAGCCGTAGACGCTTTTGAATGACGCCCCAGATTTAGGGCAAGCTCGTTGCCCAATTTCCATGCTCCCTTTTGATTGAGCGAATTTCATTATTAGGCAGCTACCCTTGGTTGATTTCGGAGCAGTTGTCGTTCGCTTCGCCAGCTCAGCTGAATGAAATCAAGTCACACTCCACAAAATTGAGTTGTTAGGAAACTCGGAGTGCGGATTGTTTGGTCGAAAAAAACGCCGTTATGAAGAATATAGGAAGACGAAAATTACTGAAGAAAACTCTCCACTCTTTTCAAGCCTCTCGACTTCCCAGTAAGAAGCCATCTAGAGAGCTTTGAAACGCTCAGGAACCGGAGCCCGTAATTCGGTAATTGTCCGTCATTTCGTTCTATTTTAAACCCGCACGCGAAAAAAAAGAACCTTCTCGCTAATCGATGAAATCGTCTGGAAAAATGTCCTAACCCCGTGACCCACATCCATTAAAGCAGAGAGTAAACAATATCAATGCTTCCTGGACAAAAGACCTCCCCTCCTCCCATTCTCGTCTAGCTTGCGAACTCGGAAAATCAATGGACCAAAGGTGGAGCCGCCGTAATGGTCTTGTAACCCCTGAAGGGAGAAGATGATGTAACGAAGGCGCAGAGGGGCTGTTTGGACCAGAGTGTTGAACGTTCTGGCGCATCACAATCAACTCGCGCTTTTGTTTAAGATGGAGCTGTTGAGGAGGTACAGCTAGTGGAGACACTATGTTGAGGGCTGGAGAGAATCCTAACTCGCAGGGGGTTCCAGGGCCTGTTTCGACTCACTATTTTCAATATTGAACTGTTGTAATGACTTTAAATAATGTAGAATTGAAGAATGTATCCACCAATCATCTTTTCTTAGATTGTAGTGGTCCGATCTTACTCAAATTTTTGGTGGTCTCACCCAAACGAAAGCGTTGAAGTCTGCGGAAACATATCCCATGTTATATTTGCCCACGAACCGTTGTAATAACAGTACAGTAGACTCTGTCAACGAGAATTTGACTACTTCAAGATTATTTACAACATTTTAGTTAGCTATACATTCATGTTTTCTACTGTCTGCCACACCCAACTTGAAAACTAACATCTAACATTTTATTAAAATAAGGAGACACCCATTTGAGAGAAGTTTCATGGGGAATTTTGATTGTGCAATCCGATCTCGACTTTTAGTGATCCAATCTCACTGAAATGTTGAGGCTCTTCGGCGAAGATTGGTAAAATAATAAATTTCATGTCAATTTCCCCAGATCGTTCATTGTAACTGCTGCCCATGCACAAACGTGGAATTCTCGTAACAAGCTTCATTTTACATTTTTTTATCTAAGATTGTTAATCTTAATGTAGATGAAATCAATAGGGGAAATCACATGACCACACCCCACGCCACCATTTCCCCTCCTCACATCCCGGAGAACCATTGGTTACGAGTTCGTTTTGTTGACAAAACTTCTTATTAGAGTGAAGTTCTGGCTTAGGTAACTATGATCAGTTACAACCGATCGTTGATAATATTGGCTTGTGATAGCTATAGTAAGTGATGTTATTTTTGGAGTCAATGTTATCCATGCCCCGAGCGAAGATCACATCCATGCACGATCCCCTCCCTTAGGTGTGTAAGCCATTAGATTCAATTCGAAAAAATCCCTTGGTTTGAGCAACCATCCTGAATATTCTCGGATTCCCCAAATCGTTTTGGGGTCTCTTGAAAAGATTCAGGATAGATTAGAAAAGTTCCAGACCAGTTACCGGGGTCAGATCTTTAATAATACAATACTGTGAGAGTCACGAAAAGGTCTCTTATACAGGGTGTCCCAGGAGTTATTCACAATCCGACTCCTACGTGTTCTACAACTCATTTCCGATCAAAAATGCCTCTTAGCAATTTTTTGCCAGAGGCCTCGTTTCCGAGCTATTTGCGATTTAAGATTTTTTTTTTGTGATTTCGATCTTATGTCATTAAAACTGTCATAACTCCGTCAATTTTGGAGATCCCTCAAATTTGATGACACCGTTGGAAAGAGCGTTAAAGTTTCTATCTATTTGATGTCAGAAAACTTTTTTTAAATTGCATTGAAGATGTGCGATTGCTGCGCGAAATGGCAGTTTTGTCAAAATCTTGAAACCGCCTGTTTTTCATCTCGCCTAGAAACCCATTGAATGCTTGACGCAGAACTGTGCAGGCCTGGTAAAACGTGCGCCAAAATGTCAGCTTCTCAACGGTGTAGTCGTTTTGGTTTTTTAAAATATTTTTAGTTAAGAAAATGGTGTTTAACTGCAAAAAAACGTGTGTTTTCTGTTAAAATTGAGGTTTTTCCAAAAGTCTCGAAAATGAATGCAGCTCATCGCGGTCAGAAATGAGTTGTAGAGAACGTAGAAGTCAGATTGTGCATAAGTACTGGAGCACCCTGTATCACTAAAAAATACCTAATGTTTGAAAATTGGGAAAGGGGAGGAGGCATTGTCTTGGTCAGGGGCAAGGATATGCAATGACCCGCACGACCCTCCGGTCTTGAAGGAGGGGTTGCTTTGTGCGCCGTGTATTACCAACTTCAATCTGATTTGGCCGTAGCAATGTTGATAATTTGTTGTTTCTGTCCAAATTCAGTTTTAGTAAAATGTTTATTGACTCGACCGTGTTATCCAGCTGTTGGACAATGTTAGATATTCGGGTTCAAGTCGAGTTCATACAAAGAGTTAAAGTTTAAACAAGATTGAAACAATTAAACAAGATTAGTAACAACATGAAAAATGAAAATGTTCGTTTGTGATCAGCGTCTACGGCATTTCCAAGCGGTCCAGCCAAAGTCAGGATAATCGAAGATCCGGGAGACAGCTATTGTTTGTGTTCATTTACGGTTGATTGCGACGATTTGCTTTCAGTTGAGTAGCTATACCACAAGTGAGTGGGTTGACATGATTTCTGTGTACGGTTTTGCCAATTGCAATGCTTCTGAAGCAGCAAAGGAGGAGTCACACTCCTCCTGTGTGCAACTCACACCCTAGCGAACACATCGGATAGTATGAGGAAAAAATATTGGTAGATAATATTGTTTATGTCGCTGATCCCTCTTTATCTAGTAAACCATCTATTTTTTATCTACTAATTGTTTTTTGTAACTAAGGTTTTGGTTATTACTACCAGCTTGTTCAATAGCTATAGCGCACCATGATGAATGGGAATATGGAATAGGGAAATCCGCGATGAAATAAATACAGCGAGGAAAGAGACGAAAGAGAAGAGTTGGTAATGATACGGAAGCCTGGTTTGATAAGGGTCCATAGTGTCAGCAAAAAGATGAATGCAACTCATCGCAATCAGTCGTAAATGAACACAAACAATAGCCGTCTCTCGGCCACCAACCTTTTTTCGTCGAGGCTTTTGGAAAAACCTCAATTTTAACAGAAGACACACGTTTCTCTGCAGTTAAACACCATTTCCTTAACTAAAAATATTTTTAAAACCCAAAACGACTACACCGTTGGAAAGCTGACATTTTGGCACACGTTTTACCAGGCCTTCATACTTCTGTCAGGCATTCATGAGTTTTCTAGGAGATATGAAAAACAGGCGATTTAAAGATTTTGACAAAACTGCCATTTCGTGTAGCAATCGCACATCTTCAAGCAATTTTAAAAAGGTTTCCGACATTAAATAGATTGAAAATTTTACGTTCTTTCCAACGGTGTCATCAAATTTGAGCTATCTCCACAATTGAGGGAGTTATGACAGTTTTAATGACATGAGATCGAAATCACGAGAAAAAAAAATCTTAAATCGCGAATAGCTCGGAAACGAGGCCTCTGGCAAAGAATTGCTAAGTGGCATTTTTGATCGGGAATACGTTGTAGAACACGTATGAGTCGGATTGTGCATAACTCCTGGGTCACCCTGTATAGTAAGAATTGTTGAAAAAAAGATTTATCCACGAAGATTTTCAAGAGCCAACCTACCAAGTCTTTCTTCTGAAATCCGAATTACCTAATACGTTTTAGATTATGACTATGGTGCTTATCTGGTAGTAGCCTAAGCCGTTCCTCTCGTTGTTCTTTGGCTTGTAAGGAATAGAATAGTTTATAGGGGATCATTTTCATAAAATGGATTAGTATCATTCATCATTCATACAACGATTAGTATCCATCGAGTAAAAAATAAGAAAATCGGATGAGGATTCCAATGGGTGCCTATCAGCAGGTGATTGGATCGGCCGCTACTCCTTGGTAATTACAAACACGCACATCTATAGCTTTTTTTCACGTATTCCATCTTAGAACGCGCCGTGTATTACCAACTTCAATCTGTTTTGGCCGTAGCAATGTTGATAATTTGTTGTTTCTGACCAAATTCAGTTTTAGTAAAATGTTTATTGACTCGAACATGTTATCCAGCGGTTGGACAATGTTAAGATATTCGGGTTTAAGTCGAGTTCACACAAAGAGTTAAAGTTTAAACAAGATTGTTATGATTTAAATTAAAAAACAAATATTTAAAAATGATAAATGAAAATGAATTTAATGAATGAAAACGTTCGTTTGTGATCAGCGTCTACGGCATTTCCAAACTGCCCAGCCAAAGTCAGGATAATCGAAGATCCGAGAGACAGCTATTGTTTGTGTTCATTCACGATTGATTGCGATGATTTGCTTTCAGTTGAGTAGCTATACCACAAGTGAGTATGTTGACATGATTTTTGTGCACGGTTTTGCCAATGGTAATGCTTCTTAAGCAGCAAGGGAGTCACACTCCTCCTGTGTACAACTCACACCCTAGCGAACACGTCGGATAGTATGAGGAAAAAATATTGGTAGATAATATTGTTTATGTCACTGATCCTTCCTTATCTAGTAAACTATCTGTTTTTTATCTACTAATTGTTTTTTGTCACTAAGGTTTTGTTTATTACTACCAGCTATGTTCAATAGCTATAGCGCACCATGATGAATGGGAATATGCAATAGGGAAAGCACGCTGAAGGAAATACAGCAAGGAAAGAGACGAAAGGGAAGAGTTGTTAATGATACGGAATCCTGGTTTGATAAGGGTCTATAGTGTCAGCAAAAAGATGAATGCAACTCATCGCAATCAATCGTAAATGAACACAAACAATAGCCGTCTCTCGGCTATTCGATTATCCTGACTTTAGCCGTACAGCTTAGAAATGCAGTAGACGATGTTCACAAACGAACGGGTTTATGCATCAAACAAAACTAATCGTCACTTGAGAGGTCTGGCGTTGTCACCATTCGATTCAGCGAGAAAAGTTACGTATATCCCGCCACCAACCTTTTCTCTTCGAGACTTTTGGAAAAACCTCAATTTTAACGGAAAATACACTTTTTTCTGCTGTTAAACACCATTTCCTTAACTAAAAGTATTTTTAAAAACCAAAACGACTGCACCGTTGGAACGCTTACATTTGGGAGCACGTTTTACCAGGCCTGCACAGTTCTGCTTAATGTATTCATGGGGTTTCAAGGAGAGATGAAAAACAGGCGATTTTAAGATTTCGACAAAACTGCCATTTCGCGGAGCAATTAAGATCAATTTTTAAAAAATTTTTGGCATCAAATAGATAGAAAATTCACCGCTCTTTCCAACGATGTGATCAAATGTGAACTTTCTCCACAATTGAGGGAGTTATGACAGTTTTAATGACATAAGATCGAAAATAATTTGGCCAGAAATGAGTTGTAGAACACGTAGGAGTCGGATTGTGCATAACTCCTGGGACACCCTGTATAATACAGTGAGAGAGAGCAGAAACCTTCTCAAGGTACATCACATTTTAGCCAGTAGGCTTTAAGTGGAAATCATCCGGGGATGCGAGGTGCGAAGCCGAGTTTTTTTTTTTTTTTTTTTTTTTTTTTAGAGGGAACAGAAGATAATTTTGCTCATTCAATTTCCCATCATATTTACCATATCATTCATCTCGTACCTACTGAGTCAGTTAGGCGTTCTATTGAATTTCAGAAATCCAATGTGAATAGAAAAAAATTTTGTTCGCTGAGCTAATCGGTTTCAAGGCACTCAGTTAATACGGACCCTACATCCTATCGTCCGGGGATAATACATCTCAAATTGTAGTAGTAGAGAAGTAGATAGTTTGGGAAAACCTCCTGATAAAACTGCGTTCATGGTGTCATTCACTAGGTAATGGAACAATATTAAAAAGGCCCGTCAATCGTTGGTTAATAATAGTTCACCCTAGTACAAGTTTTTTCATTTCCCATTTAACGGTAATCAGTTGCACGAATAGTTTACATATCGCTTGAAATTTATATCAGACTTGAACTGGAACATTTAAAAGAGACGCTAGGTGTACTTCATCTGTAGGGCTAGATATCATCTACTACAGTAGCTCCTACAATTTCACAAAATTCCCGGTGTAGTTTCATTCTTCCAGGTTTTAATTTTTACTCTATTGAAGTGAAAATATTTTGAAGTCCAGCCAAGGAGTCGACAAAATTTTAGACACTTATAATATTCTTTTGAGTACCTCAGTTCACAAATGTCAATCCTTGTTACTGAAGTTATTCATTTCCGCATAATATTACATTCCATTATCGACCCAAAATGTGGCCAGTACTTTATTTTTCAATATTGGACTGGAAAACATCGCCTGTAAGTTAGATGTTGTGATGGTTGGTTGAATACTACGAACACTGTATACCGGTGAATAGTAAATGTTAAGTGACATACAATTAAACTGGAATGTTGAACAACCTTGTGTAGCTGCAAAGGATTGAAAAATTACACCTTCAAGTACATAACGACTTTTAATAACCGACTGTACATAAATAATTTATTAATATACGTGCGACGGAGCATATAAATAACAACAGCTAGTATTCAGCTACCTGTGAAAGGTGGGAATGCTCATATTAATAGTATATAAGTTAGGATAAGCGGTTGGTACATCATTCAAACCGTGTGGTACATGATACCTGGTGTTTATAATATGAGATAAACAACAACGAAAACCCAATAAGAATTTTTAAATCATTTAGACTCTAAGGGCTTAAAATGTGAATCCAGGTTAATTATAAAGGTTTGCGATTCATGATAATGTGGTACATGGCTATTCTTTAAAGTTACTTATTTTTGAAAAATGGTTTGACCAATAATCGATATCTGAATTGTCAAATATGCACTTACATAACGTTAACAGCTTTAAACAATCAAATTTTAGAATTTAAAATATTATCCAAACAAGTTAAACCATGATTGTGTAATGTGTATGCCGCGATATAATATAAATCATTGCAGTGAAAGAAATAAAATAGAAAAATTATATATTACATACATTTATCATACATAACTTAACAAAACATTTAATCATGACCATGAAAATAAATAATACAATGTATCAACAGTTTTTCT
>JAVIWC010001546.1:0-10008 GCA_031894815.1 Creontiades dilutus
AATGAAATGAAATAATATTTATTCATTTGTAAAGAAAACATACAAAATAAATGATATTCTTCAAAAATTTACATGAATTAGTCCCCTAATGGGCAAGCCCGTGGTAGGGAGACGAGTTTAACCAAAAGCATAAAGAGAGAAAAATCAAAGAAAAATGAGAGTAAATAAATCAATAACGCATCGTTTAGAAAGAACGGAAAGCGGAAATCTCCACACTCAAACAATGTGTATCAGAAATACACATTTTTATTGCTATTATTAATTTTACTATATACTTATACAAGCGCAACCATCACCACAGAATAAAACAGTTAAATAGACTAAAACAAGTTGAACTCAACCACTCAGAGGAAAAGAGAACTCCTTCAACATTGTCTTTTCAAGAAATATTCTTTCAAAATTTTATTAACTTGTTTAGCATTTCCCAGAATCGCACTGGCGATGTTTTCAGGCAAGCTATTGAATTCCAATACACCAACATATAAGTAGGACCTTTGGACTGCAGTACTATGAAACAAAGGAATCAACATCTTCCCCCGAGCCCGAAACCGCGTACTAATCTCATGACTCGGAAATGAAAAAGATTGCGTACGCAAAACCTGCTTTATACTATTAACCTTAAACAGAGAACCTATTGTAAGGATGTTCAATTGCTTGAATAAGGGTGCAGTGTGCTCAAGAAATTTACTCTTAGTTATTATTCTGATTAAAATCTTCTGAATAGTTACTATAGGACTGAAAGTACTGAGGTATGTCCCACCCACGCCGGTAAACCATACAATAAAACTGATTGGGCCAGTGAGTAATATACTGTTTTCATCAATTGGGGGGCCAAATATTTATTTAGGCAGGAGAATACATAGATTAACTTCCTTAGTCTTTTACTTATAATATCAACTTGTTTCCTCCATTTCATGAGATCTTCAAATACCACCCCCAAATACGTGCCTTCTGCGCGTCTGTCAACGTAAGGACATATGTGATGTCCCCCTCATCCTCACACAACTGTCCTTCTTCCCTATCAGATTCCATAGGATAGATAAACGATTCAGAAACTACTAAGTGAAGTTAGAATTCGATATTACGGTTTATTAAGGAAAACAACACACTCGAAAAAGCGTACTCCCCCTCGACGGTTCACAACTAACAGTACAGTACACAATTTGATTCACAAATAACACAACTTTATGAGAGACCCTTCGGGTAAGAATTACAATGGTTGACTGACTCGTTAGACTGAGGTAGGTGGCTCTACTTGGTCTTAGTTCAGATTTGTGCCGCGAGGGGAGGAATGAGCAGCTAGTGACGACACAATGTGTTATTCGAGTGATAAATCGATAACTTGATTCAAATTGAATAATTTGTGTAAATAGATTGTAATAACAAAATGTAACGATTGGCGAAGGTATAAAATCGACAGGTTCCTCATTTCATCACACGGCGATCCTGACATTGCTGCCGTCCTCGGTAGCGCTGATCACCTGGAAGGACCAAAGGCAGTCCATTAGATCTAGCCATATTCACCTATTCCCAACCCCAACAAGGCATGGGAGATCAGTGAATTTAACCATAAAAAGAATATCAGAGGATTCCTTGACGAGCAAAGCACAACGGAGGAGGGTGAAAACAAAGATAGCTTCAGTACAATAGTAGTGTCGTCCAATAGCCACCGAACGAAGTGCGCATATGAGGCTTACTATGCAGTAGGCAGAGGAAAGTCCAGTGCCTCAAATAAATGTGAGTTTTAGAGGGGAGTCCAGTACTATATACAAAATCCAGGGCAGAGGGGAATCCAGTGCCATACAAAAATAAATGGCAGAGGGGAGTCCAGTGCCACAAAATAAAATCAATGGCAGAGGGGAGTCCAGTGCCACAAAATAAAATCAATCGTAGTGGAGCAACAAGTGGTTGGGCGCAAAATCAATAATGCAAAATGTGAATACGTAATACATGATTGGACTCGAACTCACTTGGACTTGACAATCACTCTATCAGAAAAGAAATGACTGTGAAGACGGAAGGCATCGTAAAGGGAGGGACAAAGGAGGAGGGTCCGACCATGACGAGCCACCGTGGGTGCCAAGCAAGGTAGAGAACCAAAAACTACAATGAACATAGGCATGACACAACTTATTCAAAACTTCGATGTTTTACTGGCTAACCTCGCAAGCCAAAATTTTAGATTGACTGGGAGGATCCACAGTCACTTACGGGGAGGTCCTCATAAAACAATAAGTGTCACGTCAAAAAAATTTCATTCAGAAAGCTCTTCACAATCAGGAAGAGGATTACTTTCATCAAGTGATGGTGCCTTGCGCAAACGTTCGTGGGGATACTTTAAAAACGTCTTGGTTCTTCCAGAGACGGATTGTAACAAGTAGCGATCATTAGGTAAAACTTTTACAACTTTGTAAGGACCTCTGTAGGCATCATTCAACTTAACTCGGTTCCTCACCTCCGTTTGTGCAAATACCAAATCATTTTCTTCAAAACGCTTTACTTGCAGTTTCCCACTATCAAATCGAGCTTTACTAGTTTCAGCTTGTTTTTTAATCAACTGTGCGGCAGTGTCACGCAATGTTTGTAGGCTAGAGGAAGGTTGTTGAGCAAGGTGGTCAGTGACAGAAATTAATTGTAGGGGTCTAGAAACTCGTCCAAACATCAGCTGCATGGGAGATATCTTAGTTACACTATGAGGTGTGGTATTTAAAGCCAACTGAATTTGTCCGATACATGATTGCCATGTTTTATGCTGATCTGATTCAGCAGCAGTGAGCATATTACGTAGAGTACTCATAAATCGCTCGACCTGACCGTTTGCTCGCGATGCCCCTGTAGCTATAAAATGGAGGTCGATTTGGTGTGAAACACAAAAATCTTGAAAATCTTTAGCAGTAAAATTTGTACCTTGGTCACAAATTATACGCTGAGGTGGACCAAATAAATTTATAAGAGACATTAGTGCTTTGATAGCACTAGCAGAATCCAGAGAATGTGTATGCTGTAATACACAGAACTTAGTGAATGCATCTATGACAACATAAAGGTAATCTTTTGAGTCTTTTTTCCCAGATAGCTTACCAGACGCATCCAAATGAATGGTATGCCATGGTTCCGAAACTTTTGGGATTGGATGGAGTTGAATTTGACGAGGTCCAGAATCTGTTTTTGACGTTTTACACACAAGGCAGTTTTCGACAAATTTTCGAACGTATTTTGCCATGTGTTCGAACCAGTAATGTTGGTACAACGCCTCTAAGGTTTTATCATAACCCAAGTGGAAAAGAGATTCATGAACACAAGAAACAACAGCGTACCGAAGAGAATAGGGGACAATTGGAAGGTATCTAGTACGAGTGTGTCTTTGTACTTTACGACACAATACACCAGAGTGCATCTCGTAGGTATTTTGAATATCTGAATCTATTTCATCAGCATTTAATTTTGAAATTATTTCAGTAATAAATGGATCGTTTTGCTGAGCAGTTAGGAGCCAATCAGTCGAAATAGACGTTAACTGTACAATTTTTTGGGATGAAGCTACCTTTTGAGGTTTTACATTTCGGAGTTTTCCGTGTGGTCGCATTTTTGAAATTGATGAACTTATTATTGTTGAGGTATTCACGGACAAGGGCTTATCGTTGGATTTTGCAACAGGTTGTTCAAGTGTTGGCATATTGTTGACTTCATCAGTTTCCTCAATGTGATTTCTACTAAAAAAGTCAACATGTTGCATGCGCGAAGATTGACGATATTGCATTTTAAAATCAAAACTTTGCAAGAAAGACCACCAACGCTGAACACGAGGTATCAAGTCTTGTTTATTTTGAGTTGCACGCAGGGATGCACAGTCTGTTACAACAGTAAAGAAGTGACATTGTAAATAGTTGTGAAAGTGCTTAATGGCATAAACCACAGCCAATGTCTCAAGCTCATAAGAGTGATAATTAGATTCAGCAGTCGTTGTTCTTTTACTGTAGTAGGCAACTGGTCTTGGCTTTTTGTCAATCAAGTTAATCAGAATGGCGCCAAAACCTAAAGAACTGGCGTCACAGTGCAATTCAATTGGGTAGGATGGGTTGAAAATTATCAAAATTGGTTCTGACGTAAGCTTACTAATAAGTTGCTGGCGAACATTTTCGTGACTGTCATTCCAAGGAATTGGTCGATTCTTACTATCATTAACTGCATTTTCAGTTTTGTGAGTTAATTTAAACAAGGGGGCAGCTATTTGAGCAAAATTTTGGATAAAATGCCGGAAATAAGAAGCTAAGCCTAGGAATTGGCGAAGAGAACGAAGAGTAGAGGGAGGAGGCAATTTTGTCAGAGCTTCAACCTTGGTTTTGTTTGGTTTCACTTCTCCATTTTCTATCTCATAACCTAAGTATTTAATTTTTGAAACAATGAAGGAACACTTTGAAAGATTCAAAGAAAATCCAGCAGAAGTAAGTACTCCTAGAACATGATCTAACCTGGCAAGTGCCTCAGCTTGAGTGCTTGCTGAGATCAGTAGATCATCCATATAGCATGTGACATAATCAAAAGCTAAATCTCCTAAGGCTTTCATGACGGCTCGTTGGTAAACACTTGGCCCATTGCGCACCCCAAATGGCAAGGCCAAAAATTCCCACTGACCATCTGGTGTGACAAAAGCCAATTTCTCTATTGAGTCTTCTTCAACTGGGATTTGATGAAATCCGCTTGCAGCATCAAGAATAGAAAACCAATGAGCCCCATGTAAACGCGCTATTTGATCAGTAATTAATGGCAAAGGGTATCGATCGGGAACCGTATTTGCATTGAGACCTCTAAAATCAACAGCCATTCGGTAACCACCTGTCTTTTTTGGGACAAGAAGTATTGGGCTTGCATATGGGGAAGAACTAGGACGGACTACTTTGGCATCTTCAAGTTCTTTGATGCGCTCTCGTACCAGTTCACGCTGCACAGGGCTGAGTTTATAGGGTCGACGGTGGATAATTTTTGAAGGATCAATAAGGCGAATTTTGAAAGTTCCTGTGGTCACACGAGTGGTGGGTATTCCATCAATAAAATATTTAGAAAATTTAATTAAAATTTGGATAAGATCATCCCGGTGACTGACGGGAAGGTCTGTGTGAACTGACTCAAAATTTTGAGTTGTAACTGGCAAGACTTGGCAAGATCCTAAAGCTGGGACAAAATTAGGTGGGTACAAATCAAGTGAAGGAATATTATCATTGTGACCACCTAGCACCTCGCTGAACAACACAACCTCATCCTCAGTGCTCTGCTCCAAAGAGCAGAGATCATCCAAGGATACAGAAAATATATCATTTTTTGTGATGTGAGTGGTATCAGAATGCTCAAGGCCCTTTGTACCTGTGTCCAATTTTTCAATTTTAGAACCCACAGGTTCAACTTCTTTTTCAAGAGAGCTGGCAGTGTCCAGCAAATTAGAATTTCGTAAGATCGGAGGATCGTCCTTCCGGAATGTGCAAGTAGATGCTGTTATCACCATATGAAAATTTTGAGCCAGAATTTCACGTCCCAAAATTATTGGAACAGGCAAAGCATTATCAGCTACAATATGGAATAAGACCTGAATGTCGTGTCCATCAATATTGATTAACGCTTGTTTTTGGCTCTGAGAAATGGTCACTGATGACCCTAAACCATGTAAGTGAATGATTTTATTGAATAAAGGTCCGTTAAAACGGGTGCTAATGGACAAAGAAAGGAGTGAGCACTCTGATCCAGAATCAAAACAATATTTAAATACATCACCTCGGTGGGTAAAGGTGCCTTCAGGATTGGTGATGCAAAGGCCAACTTGCTTTTCAGCTGGCTGTGACTTCTGGCTGCTGGCATCTCCGGGTCCTCGCTTGTCTGACATCTTCTTCTTAGGACAGTTTGGAGAAATGTGCCCTTTTTGGTTGCATGAGAAGCATATCGTGTTGCTGAAGCTCGATGGCTTCCTTGACTGATTTGATGAAGACAAGGCTGATGAAGATGATCGGCACTCAAACGTTTTATGCCCAGATCTGCGGCACTTCCCACAACGAGAAGAATAATCTTGAGAGGATGAAGGCTGAGATATGTCATAATTGGGTCTATTCTTTTTGACATTTCCAGGACCGCTGTCATAACCTCCTGGTCTCTTGAATGATAGAGCCCTTAACTCCTGAAGTAATTTTTCACGTCCATTTATTTTTTCTGTGTAGCAAAGATGACGTGCTCTTGGATCTATTTGTGCGATTTGGGAGAGAGCCACTGATACAGCGATTTCTTCCAGTGATGATTGGCGGTAGTGAGCAATAAACTGATTGATAGTTCTTGATGCAAATGTGGTATAATTTTCGAATTCTTTTGGTTTATTTTGAAAACATTGAAGCATGAATCCAGCTGGTGTCAGTGCAATGTTATATTGGTTAAGAAATAGTGACCTAAATTCGTTCCATGTGAGTTGAGGGTGGACAATGGTAGTAAACCAATCAGCAGCATCTCCTTTTAAGGCTCTACTCAAGGCAATAATTAAACGTCTTCCGTATTGATCTTGTGAAGTCAAACAACATTCAACTGTGTTGCACCATGATTCGGGCTGAACTTGTTTATTTTTGGGATCATATTCCGGTAGTGAGAGTTTAAAATCCTCTGAGGGGGTGCGACCTTGACTTAGTTTAAAAGACTCGGCCAAAGCTTTCATTGCCATCGTTTGTTCCGTCAAAAATACCTGCAACGGGTCAGGGTGGTAGAGGGGTGCGGAGGGGTAAGCGGTGCGTCCAAGGGTCCCACTCTCACTTTCAATCCTGTGATGTCTAGAAAATTCGGAAGGGCGTGCGCGTACGGGTGAGGGCTTTCGGTCTGAGGAAACAAAGGAGCCCCCTGAACTCCGACGGAAAAATGGCTGGTCCCGTTCCCTTCTAAAATCCAAAATATCGGTTGAAAACTCACCTTGGCGATTTCCATAGTGATCCTCATTAAATTCTGCTCGTAGATTGCGATATCCCACTTCTGATGTGATGTCCCCCTCATCCTCACACAACTGTCCTTCTTCCCTATCAGATTCCATAGGATAGATAAACGATTCAGAAACTACTAAGTGAAGTTAGAATTCGATATTACGGTTTATTAAGGAAAACAACACACTCGAAAAAGCGTACTCCCCCTCGACGGTTCACAACTAACAGTACAGTACACAATTTGATTCACAAATAACACAACTTTATGAGAGACCCTTCGGGTAAGAATTACAATGGTTGACTGACTCGTTAGACTGAGGTAGGTGGCTCTACTTGGTCTTAGTTCAGATTTGTGCCGCGAGGGGAGGAATGAGCAGCTAGTGACGACACAATGTGTTATTCGAGTGATAAATCGATAACTTGATTCAAATTGAATAATTTGTGTAAATAGATTGTAATAACAAAATGTAACGATTGGCGAAGGTATAAAATCGAGGCACTAATCCCATCCCAGCCTTGGGCTGGATCCACCACGAAGAGAATCTATTGCTCTAATTACATCCGCTTTTGATACAGGCTTAAAAATAAAACTGGGTTTGTTAATCTCCGACACAAGAACCTCGTTATAACTCACATTCGCAAGTTTATTGGCTAGAGTTGAACCAACCTCAATAAAAAACTTATTGAAGGCATCTGCACACCGATTTGGGTTACCCTCTACATCGACAGTGTCATCATCGAGCTTTATCTTTGCAACCCTTTGATTAACCCTAGGAGCATCAATAATATCATTTATTACTTGCCATGTTTTTTTGTTATTACCCTCTACCTCTTTCAATTTATTTTTTAAAAAATTTTCCTTTGCCACACGGATAAGTGATTTCAGTTTGTTCTGATATCTTTTCACATAATCTTGCAAATTGGTATTGAATGGTTGCTTTAAGGAGACTCTGTAGATAACATTTTTACGACGAATAGATACCAATAAACCCTTGGTTATCCATTTCTTTATTGGTCTAACTTTGGCACTCTTAGGAGGGTTCAAATATACTGTAGCCTCCTTCATATAATGTTGAAACCGAGTTAACAATCTATCACTACATTCATCTACATCATTAATCGCTAAAATATCCTCCCATGTTGCAGCCGATAACAGTTCCACTAAAGTAGCTGAGTCGATCTTGGAAATCCCATTTGTGTCGACTGTACCAACAGAAGGGGTCCCAGTACAACAGTCCCATTTGACTACGGTTGGATAATGATCAGTTACAAATGACTTAATTACCCCAGAAGCCACTTGGGAAACATTATTAAGCTTACAAAATATATGGTCAATACAGGTTCCTCCTTCTTGGGCACCATATCCAGGCCTGGTAATAGAATCAATACAAGACAGATAGCCGCGGTGAGCAAGCATACTCAAATAAGTTTCTACATTCAAGTCATAGTTTTTCTTTCTTATATCTAAATTAATGTCACCTATAAGAAAACATTTCTCAACGGAGACAGTATCAAGCTCGTTTGACAAATCCGAAATAAACCTTTCCGTGTCCCCAGATGAACCCGCTTTTTCGCATGATCTATAAAGCGCTAAGACACAAATATGTACAGAGTTAACAGACACTTTGGCCTTTAACGAACTACATCCATAAATATTGATCTCCTCAACCTTATCAATTACAAGCCCGTCACCGATAAACATGATAGTCCCACTACTCCTATTAACATTGTGCTCAGTAGAATAACATTGATAACCATCTAGATTACTATATTGCCCCCTATAAACATCATCACCGATCCAACATTCAGCCATTTCCTCAAAAAAATCGGACAATAATAAATCTATTGATTGCCATCGTTTTTAGTTTCGGTGTTTTCCAAAGATGGTGGATTTTAGCTAAAAATGACGAGGAGGGGGAGAACAGTGATGTTGGGCTTAGGACGCTGTTCCTCTTAGCCAGTGATGTTGATTCACTAGGTTTTAAGTCAACAGTGTTTTGTTGGTAGTTAGGTTCACATAGGTAGGTAGCAGTGTGCTACCTTTCACCATTATAAACCAGTTATTTGTGTTGAAAGGTAATCAAAGAGGTAGAGAATTGTTCTAGGTATTTTCCGTTATAATGTACCTAATATGTTTCAATGTTTTCCCAAGATCGTCGATTTTCGCTAAAAACAACGAGAAGGTGAAAAACAGTGATATTGGGCTTAGGATGCTGTTGCTCGTAGCCAGTGATGTTGATTCACTACGAAGAGAGAAACCTAATGTTTGTGGTTATTAGGGGAGGGTTGTCTGGGGATAAGACCGAATAGCACAACAGCAAAGCGCAGCTTTATGTGCTTCGTGAGGGCTAATGAACAATTCTGCATTTATCTTGTGCTAATATAGAAATAATAAGCCGTTGTATAATAACTGCCATCGCATTTAGTTTTGGTGTTCTCCCAAAATCGCGGATTCTTGCTTAAAATAACGCAAAGCGGAAGAACAGTGATTTCGCGTTTAGGACGCTGTTCCTCTCATGTTAATTCAGAGCCAGTGATGTTAATTCACTAGATTTTTGAGTCAACATTGTTTTCGTGGATAGTTATGTTCACAGCGGTAATGCATTATGTACTATGTTTAATCAATATAAAATAGTTTTTAGTTGAAAAGCAATCAAACGGATAGAAAACTGTTTTAGATTTTTTCAATTATGACTCCAATATGTTTCGATGTTTTCCCAAGATCGTAGATTTTTGCTTATAAAACGAGATGGTGAAGAATTTGGGTTAGGAGGCTGTTGCTCGTTGCCAGTGATGTTGATTCACTAGATTTTTTAGTCGTACAGTGACATTACGGAATGAGAGGGCGATGATATTGAGAGGGACCGTGATTTCCTACATTGCGGCAACGTTTCGAGCCCAATGAGAGAAACCTGATGTTGTGTGCTGGGGGTGAGGGGGTTGTGTCGAGATACGACCAACTGGCACAACAGGTCGTGGGCGCGTGAAGCGAGGGAGGTAGTCGAGCGAAGATAGCGTCATTTCACGTTGACAGCGGAGCTGAGGCTGCACCGGCCAATAGGGCGGG
>JAVIWC010001547.1:0-102957 GCA_031894815.1 Creontiades dilutus
AAATGTAAATAATCACAATTAAATTTCAATGGTAACGATTTTCTTGTACAATCCAAAAAGAAAAAACATAAAAATAGGCTTGGAACAATGAATGGGTGAAAGTTCCTCATTAGAAAAATACAGCTAGAACAATGAAATACGTCACAGCTATGAATTCAGTAGAATGAGCGAGGTACATATTTTATGAGGACTGTTCACCATCCAAGTTCAAAATTCTTGATGGCAATGCTTTGGAACTTGTACCTACATACTATATGTAATCTAATAATAAGTATCAATAAATTACGCATAAATATCGCAAAAGCCAAGGATATCACATCTTAGTGAAACAATTCGTACAAATTTGGCACTTATGATCTCCACAAATGTTTTTTAGCACTTTTTGCTTAATGATTTTGACATTCTACGTTTTTTTAATGGACAGTAGGCACATATTTTTCTGTCGCCGTAAAGATGACTAGGTTGCGGACCAGGTTGTCTATCATAGGTGGTTGAATCAACTTCATGCATCTGCATATCATACTCCGGAGTACTGTTGGAATTGCTTGTGTGCGCCGAATGTGCATCCAAAGAGACATCTGTTCCTCAGCCAATGGCAAACTCAAACTTCGTTGGAGCTTTTTGATTTTTTTGGAAGATTGTTAATACAGGGTGTCCCGCACTTAGTGTAAAACAAAAAATTGGGTGAAACTACATGGAAAATGGAGTAAATCGCCGCCAACCGCGATTTTTTTTCTCAACCCGTTGCTGAGATATGCTATTTTTAAGAGTTTTTTCAAAAAATCGCGTTTTTCGCCATTAAAACGCTTTTTTCTCGGCAATTTCCCAACATTTTTGCACATTTGACCACATTTTTGGAATCTGCGTTAAATTTCCTATAAGATGAAGTTACTTTGATTTCCAAAACGCATCTTCCAAACACCGAAATTTTCAATCAAATATGAACATTTTTCGCAAAGTGAAATTTTTCAAAAACTTGGAACGCTTGGCGTGACCACAAAAATGATTTTTTTCGTTGTCAAATTTGATAAAAACTTCTCCCACTTCTAAGCTTTCCAACGGCGTCTTAACCATTTAATTCTGATTGGAATTGACGGAGAAATTAAAGTTCGAATGCCAGAAAACGTGTAGTTCGTTTTAACGTAAGTTGGTAGGTGACGTACGATATGGGCCACAGAAACTGATTTTTCTCGATTTCAATTAATGTTTTCCGGCATTCAACCACAGGTTCGAATTGGGCGTTAAATTTCCTGTAAGAAGAGGTTCATTTTGTTTCCAAAATGTTTTTTCCAGGTACTGTAAAAATTAAAAATTGAGAATTGTGATAAATGTGTAAAAAAAATTTGCAGTTTATTTACATTAAAAATGAACGATATGTACAAGATGAATAGTAAAAAAATCAACGTTGAATTCGCATCACATAGTCCGTAAATAAAAACTATGTCAGCATATGTGGATACTAGACGCAAATGAAACGAGAGGAAGACTAAAGCTCCAAGTCGCCTTAACTTTCCAAGTCCATCTACGATAGCAAGGTTTCATCTTTGGTCTTTGACACTAGCTCTGCTGTAGGTCGATTAAACGACAATAACTGATAAACGGGTACCTAACCATTTACAGGTATACCTCGTTTATTGGCATTCGAACTTTAATTTCTCCGTCAACTCCAATCAGAATTAAATGGTTGAGACGCCGTTGGAAATCTTAGAAGTGGGAGAAGTTTTTATCAAATTTGACAACGAAAAAAATCATTTTTGTGGTCACGCCAAGCGTTCCAAGTTTTTGAAAAATTTCACTTTGCGAAAAATGTTCATATTTGATTGAAAATTTCGGTGTTTGGAAGATGCGTTTTGGAAATCAAAGTAACTTCATCTTATAGGAAATGTAACGCAGATTCCGAAAATGTGGTCAAATGTGCAAAAATGTTGGGAAATTGCCGGGGAATAAGCGTTTTAATGGCGAAAAACGCGATTTTTTGAAAAAACTTTTAAAAATAGCATATCTTAGCAACGGGTTGAGAAAAAAATCGCGGTTGGCGGCGATTTACTCCATTTTCCATGTAGTTTCACCCAATTTTTTTTTTTTACACTAAGTGCGGGACACCCTGTATATACGACATAGGAGTTGTGGATAGCTATGTTCATCATGTTTAGAAGAATCCTGCTCATCTTCTTCGGACGATATAACAGCTCCCAAATCTTCTTCTAAAAGTTCCCTTATCTCATCTTCACCAGTATAGTATCTTTTAGAATACATTTTCTGAAAATCAAATGAAGAATGGCATTATTACTACGAACCCTGACTCACTATTTGATGAATATGTATAATTTGTAAAGCTTCTTTCTATTGAAATCTGGGCAATTACTGCTACCCGATCGTCTTATCGAGCTCGTTGCTTCGACGAAGGGGTAGCACACCAGAGTTAAATTCTAATTGATGATTGGCAAATGACTCTCCCGTGTTATCGTTAAAATCTTTTTGTAAATTGTCTACCAGTCGTCTCACAATCTTCGAGTTTAAAAGCATTTAAGTTTATAAACCCCACTTTTATCCTGTGCGTAAACTTCATCTTTTACAGAACCTAATGAAGCTTTGAGATTATTTTTAGTTTTCTAGTTGTTTACCTACTTCTGACATTCAATCTTCTGAAATAGTATAGATGGATACGAATGAGATAGATGCTGGAAGTTGAGTTAGACTTCCTACTCTCGCGTCGAGGTTTGGTCACCTGCGGCTTCGCGTGCCATCGCGTCAAAACCCTAGGTCACCCTTCGCCTCTTCTTCTCAATATGGAAAGTCGGGAAGCAGGTGGTCGCGTATCTTGGGCAAAGATCGAGCGCAACCCATTCACGGACAACTCATCAGAGATTTCAAGTTCATGGAACAGTCACTGGCAGGTTTCGAACTGTCTGTCCTCGGCTATAACTTTTAGCTTTTATTCCACAATTGCCATGCAATTTTGATGTAATTTTGAAGAAATGTGGGGATTTGGCTGTAGATGGTTCACCATGGTTACATTGGCTTACAGACAAATACCATATTAGTCAATACTAAACATCCACAGACTACTAAATTGTTACGAGAGGTAAGATATGTCGGGGTGACATGGCCATGTTTTCTTGGGTGAAATCTCGATATGGTGGCTTCGACGCTCTTGAAAAGCAGGATAGATTTATCTCGATGAGCTCTTTGCCATTTTAATTTCTCTACTTGATGTTTATTTAACGATTATCGTTTTCGTTTCTCTTTTATATTCGTCAGAAAAAAATATTGTTTTTTCTTTAAAGTCGTTGGGGTATCCGGGCCTCTTTATACACTCATCGAGATATTTTAGCGATAACAACCATTCCGCTTCCTCAATTAGGGAGGATTGCAGAGGGCATTGTATGAGATGTGCTCGGATCCGGAATAGGGAACTGAAAGTTCCTCTTGACTGCTTGATGCAAGATCTTGTGGAAAATTCCTTTGCCGAATGACGGGCAAACTTTATTCTTGGGGTTTTCTTTGGCTTTGATGATGGACTTCATCATCCTCATTCTTTTTTTTTTTTTTTTTTTAAGAACTCCTGAGTAGTAATGATCTCCCAATTTTTTACCATTCTACTGCGATTGGTCGTAGTTGTAGAGGTGCTTGATCGGTTTTGGATCGATTCAAAAAGAGATTTCCCCAAAGGTTTTTCGTCTTTTTTGATTTTTGGAAGCCGTAGGAGGGGCATTATTACATTTTTGTCTGCCTGTACGAATTCCACCTGTTGAGATGCTGAATCCTGTAGTGGCGCAGTCTGCTCTTCCAGGTATAGATCCACCTTTCCTCAGGAAGCACCGCAGGAGGGCTGATAGATCCTTCTTGTTGATTTAGTGGAGCTACAAGATTGGATTGCTGACCTTCTGACTGGATCAGTGGTGGGGTATCTGGGTCTAGCGAGGGCCCAGTTGCCTCAGACCCATGAAACAGAAACCCCCATTTTATTGAATCTCTGGGGCAACTGGGCCATACCCCCTATAGCCAACAAAAATACTGAGGACACTGGGAACTAGCGAAATACTTCAGTTAGTTATTATACTACGTCTAGAAATCAAAACATTTGAAAAATATACTCACTGGTTGTCATCAGAATACAGTTCGCACAACGATCTTGCGCGTTATACGTTATTCACGCTACAACTCCTGAAATGTGGCAGACAACTAAAATGGCTGTAGTTTTCCATGGATCACGACCCCTACAGAGGAGCCAACCTTTGTTTTCAAAATATCCTTAATTATAAAGGCAGTGGGGGTCCATGGGCAAGATACTCCGGGACCCCAACATATCTTAACAATGATCGATGAAACAAAGAAAACGCTGCAAATTCTTTCACTGGGGTTTATTATTCAATTGGCTTGCGTTCATGATTTGAATTTCTACTAAGCTTTGGAGTGTGCGTGTTTCACAGGATAGAGCGATTATTGAATTTCAGGAGGCACACAAATATGATCGACTGAACAATCCAAATAGGTATTTTGGTTGAGAACCGATTTACGTGCTCCATGCATATCTCCTGAAATTCAATAATCACTCTATCCTGTAAAACACGCACACTCCAAAGCTACCGAGAAAATCAAACTGTCACTAGGTTACATGATGATATCAAGGGCTCACACAAAAACAATACACATGTAAACCAAAATAACCCAAAGGGCAAAAGTAATGAGAGAGCACAAAAATTGTATTTGTATAACCAAAATGGAATTTTTGCACCATAAAATTCGGAAATCGGGAATGGTTTGACCTACGGACCTGGAGAGGGGCTCATTCGATTCCTCGTGGAGTGTTCTTCAAAAAAAATTCACATTTAGGCCACCTTGACTTATTTTGAGGTTTTTAGGGATTTTTCAAAACTTTGACAACCCTTAAAGGGCACTTTAAATTGAAGTGAGAGAGCTGGCTCAAGAATGGGGGCGTCGTCGGACCAAGATGGATTTTTCCTGAAAATTTCAGATCTTTCGCTCCAGCCGTTTGGGAGAAATCGTGCGTACGGCGTACGGCGGACGGACGGAAAAATTGTTATTGCAGATTCGGATTCTACACCCTTTGAAACGTAAACCATGAAATTTTCAGGGGGGTTGGAATTTTTTTTTTTCAAGAGCGATTACAATGGTTTATTATTGAATAATAAACCAAAAGAACCTTACATCAGAGTTTAATTTTCGATTCATTAGGTATTGTATTAAAGCTGTGATTCTTTAATTTAAAAAAAAAAAACGAATTATTTGAATGTATCACTTCCATTACCAATTTAGCATGTATAAGAATAATAATGCAAAGGATTATTTCTTTATCAAATGCTCATATACTCTATTTGTGTTACAAACATTTTGTGGAATTGAATACTGATAATTTACCAATTTCTTTG
Source organism: Creontiades dilutus (assembly GCA_031894815.1). Taxonomy (NCBI): domain Eukaryota; kingdom Metazoa; phylum Arthropoda; class Insecta; order Hemiptera; family Miridae; genus Creontiades; species Creontiades dilutus. Next base: position 5,394 of record JAVIWC010001547.1, read on the forward strand.
ATAATGAATATTGAAGGATTTTATCAATGTTGTTTCTTCAGTTAAGTATCATCATTCATTCATTCAGTAAGTGACATTTCCACAGTTTCGTGGTCCAGGGGTCATGTACTACAAGGTAGGATGAAGGGCGAGTTTTTTTTACAGTAGTTTTGTCCAGGTAAATCTGGTGTTTGGACCACAGTGAATCGCCTCCTTGTTATAGTTAAATACTGCTATCAACGTCGTGTGAACTTCAAGGGACACTCCAGGACATATGAACTTGAGGAGAAGCTGACTGCTGAGGAACTAGACATAATTCGGGTTTCGTGGGCGAACGGGCCTGTTTGTGTCTATCTAGTTCGTTGTCGACGAAACCTGAACAATGTCAGACGAACGCTACAAGATCTCCAACAGCCTTCAACCGCTCGCATCACTCATCTTCAAGAAGACCACGCGGAAGATCGAAGTTCCATTTAGGATCTATGTGTTTTACTGGTGAATGTAGAATAAATAACGTTTTCAGTGACGAAGTAATTCTGTCGTGTGGAGTGCCACAGGGATCGGTTTTAGGCCCTATTTTGTTCCTTATTTATATAAATGATTTATTGAATCTCCAAATTGATGGTTCTATACTGGGTTTTGCTGATGACACAGCAATTCTGTTTTATGGTAAAAATCTTCCTAGACTAATTGATACTATTAACTACGATTTGTTCCTTGTCAAGACATGGTTGGATATCAATTGTTTAGCCCTCAACATCGATAAGACCTCGTTAATTAGGTTTTCATTTTCAAATCGTGAATGCTCTGAGCAATCTGAAGTCTCTTTTCATCGCTTTTCGTGCTTTCATAGCAGAGTGCCTTGTGTTTGTAAATCTCTTCCTTTGGTTGAAAAATGTAAATATCTGGGAGTTGTATTTGACCGCAAGTTGAAGTTTAATTTTCATATTGAGGCTTTGATAAAAAAATTGAGGAAATTATTTTACGTTTTTAGGAAAGCTAGAAATTTTTTGTCGGTTTCTCAATTGAGAATTATTTATTTTGGTCTAGTGTTTTCTTTGTTAAAGTACGGTATTTTTGTATGGGGAAGTGCCGGAAAATCTCTGTTAAGATCTCTGCAAGTTGCACAGAACATTATTTTGAAAATTGCCCTCCGTAAGTCTCCACGATACCCCACTGTCCTTCTTTACTCTGAGTTTGATGTCCTTAATGTACGGCAATTGTTTTTATATCTATCGTGCTTGATAGTTTATAAAACCGGTATAGAACCTTCGCATAGGAGTACTGTCGCTCATACACGCACGGCATTGACATCCAATGTTCAGTTGCCTAAGCTTAAATATGAGCGTACAAAACATAATGCCTATCACAGAGCGTTACATTTCCTTTATGACTCTAATGTTAATGTTGATATGTATGGTAGTTTCATCAGTTTTAAGAGGGAAATTCTGAATAGGATTAAGGGAATTGTTCTGTAGAAAGCTTACAACGTATCCTTATCCATTAAAAAAATAAATATACTTTAATTTTCTTATTCTTTTAAGTTTTTTTTTTATTATGGATGTTTATGGCTAAGACTAGCTCCACCAGCCGCCATAAGTTCTTGTGAACTTATTTGGTTGGTGGACGGGAAGAAATTGTTTCATTTATTCATTATTTGCTGCCTTTCTTCAATCGATTTTTTTCTGTCAATAAATTACTGTTCTATTCTATGTTAATACGCTCTCCAGATCTATTCTTGTGAGTTCCCACTAAAATAAATGGTTTAATTGTACTCGCAGAAGTTCATCAATAGATAAGTTGGAGATCCGAATCAAGATATTCATTTCTCATTACTTCTCCATATGCCACCATTTTATCGCTTATTGTTCTCCACAAATAATAAAGAAATAAGAAATTGTTATTGCTAGCAATGCTGGAAGTTCCAGTTGTAAATACGAATGATTTGGATCAAAATCCGCTTTACATTTGTGATGGATACATATCCATATGGTTAGTTTTCTCTTCCCGATTCTAGAATCTGCCGCCTCGGGAGCATCTGCAGCTTTTCAGCATCTGGGAAATCCTCTGAGCGTGGCGGGCATTATTCACGTTCAGTTCATGGAAAGGTCATTCCATCACATCCCCACGTTACATGGTAGCAGAACGTGGTTATGACCGCTGGCCTTATAATTTTGACTGTCCTAATGCCACCATTCCCTCGCATTGCTCCATAGGGTAAAAGTCTATAAATATGTAACCTTCAGTAATAACTGTAACCCCTGCCCTGATTATTGCAATATTGCAAGCCTTCCTCATAATTTGTAGCCATTCCTTTATTATTCCCCCCCCCCCCCCCGGTTTTTTTCAGAGCCCTGGGAGTGTGATGAAAAAAATCTGAAATTTTCAGGAAAAATCCACGTTGGTCCGACAACGCCCCAATTCTTTAGCCAGCTCTCTCACTTAATTTACAGCCCTGGACTGGCCTTTAAGGGTTGTCAAAGTTTCCCCAGTATGTAGCTCAAACCATTCCTCGATGTATGGTTCAATTCAGCCCCCCCCCCCCCCCCCCCCGGTTTTGCCAGAGCCCCAGGAGTGAGATGCAAAAAATCTGAAATTTCTTCCACGAAATTTTGCTGACCCAATTCTTCAGTATTTTATCCACGCTTCACTTAAAAACCTCAAAAAAAGTCAAGGCGGCCTAAATTATGGACGGGTTTTTCTTTGAAGAACTTTCCATGAGGAATCGAATGAGCCTCTTCCCAGGTCTGTAGCTCAAACCATTCCCGATTTATGCTGCCAACATTGCATCCACGTTCAGTACATCACTAGGTTACTGCAATCAAACTAAAAACAACAGGCCGTTTTTTTTTGTTTTAATCGCAGTAACCTAGTGATGTAGAGAATGTGGTTACTGGAGTGAACTTCTAAAAGGGTTTATAGCCGATACACGGGTTGAAGCATTCTGATATGCATGAAACGCTGCAAATTCTTTCAGTGCGGTTTATCATTCAATTTCGTTCATTTGGCTAGCATTCATGATTTGAATTTCTACTAAGCTTTAAGTGTGCGTGTTTCACAGGTGATAGAGCGATTATTGAATTTCAAGAGATATGAATAGAGCACGTAAATCTGTTCTCAACCAATATACCTATTTGGATTGATCAGTTGATCATATTTGTGTGCCTCCTGAAATTCAATAATCGCTCTATCACCTGTGAAACACGCACACTCCAAAGCTTAGTAGAAATTCAAATCATGAATGGAAGCCAAATGAATAAAATTGAATAATAAATAGCGTTTTTAATAAGAGACAGCGCACCAAGAGCGCAGTTGGCTTGTGAAATTTTGAAGATCCGTCCAAAATTACCATAGTAACCCTACTTCCACTGACCGACCAGTTCCCATGTGTCGTTCGCTCCCTTCCCGTTAATTGCTGTGGTCACTTTCCTAAAAGCTCGGGCATGTGGTTAGTTTACTTTGTTTTAAAGCTACCTAACCATCCTAACCATCATCAGTCCAAATGAGGTCGAGTTATTTGATAAATTAATTGGACTATTTCTTTTGGTAACCTTACACCTGTTGATTCAGTATTGTAGTCTTGTTTAAATGCCCCTGTTTATTGGCTCACTAACGATACAATTTGTATTGAATAGGTAGTTTCAACCGGTCCCATCGAGATGACATTTAATTTTTATTCCAAAATACCTCATTACCCGCTATTCCAGAACTGTCCGTAGGTGTTGAAGGTCTGGTAAATACATAGACTCCCATGGGAATATCACAACACGTCTTGAACGGTATTTATTCATCTATTTAAACGTCAAGTTGGAGGCCGTGAGTATGTTTAAAATATTGTAAATTATACAATAAAATTCCGACTACAGTTACCTCAACGTCAAATTTGGGATTCATTTCTCTAACGAATTGTTGCCATTTAGGGCTCTAAAAATACGGCAATACGGCACCTATTTTTGCCCAAATGTAGCGCATATTCGACTCGATAAGGCACTCATTTTTCAACTTTCCCCGGCCACCCGAGCTGTTTTGAGGAGATAATATTACAATATACAAGTTATTTATACAGGGTGTCCAATCTACAGGGTGTACAGCGTATGATCCGAAAAACTTCGAACAAGTATTCTACAACTAGTTTCCAACAAAAAGTGCCTCCTAGAGATTTTTTTTAGAGGCTTCGTTTTTGAGTTATTTCATTTTTAAGATTTTTTTCGTGTTTTCGAACTTACGTCACTAAAACAGCCGTAACTCCGGCGTTTTCAAAGTATTTGCAAATCTAAGTAAGTATGCCGTTGGAAAGAGCATAATATTATCTATCGTCTTTACTAATAATCTTTTAAAAGGAACTAAGGAGTAAAAATGAGCCTGGAAAGTAAATTTTGTCAAATTTTGAAAAAAATTATTTTTTAATGGCTCATTAATCCCCCTTAATTTTAATGGTACGTTAGGCCTGTACGCTTAAAAAATGCACAAAAGTCTCAGCTTTCCAAAGGTGTATTTAATTTTTAGGTTTTAGAGGGAACTTTTTTGACGAAATTGAGATTTTATGCAAAAAAACGTTTATTTTCAAGCACATTTGATGTGATCGAACGGGTGTGTGGATCTACCTTTGACCGTTAATCACATTATCATACTGAACATTTTGCTCGAGACGATGTTTCTATCAACGATAAGAAGAGGAAATCATAACAAACAACAGGATCAAACCTCACGAAATCAGCAAGCACGGGAGACATTCAACAGTTGATTTACATTAATTCATTCCGCGGATGCTCCCACTCAAACTTAAATTTTTTAGGTAATGCCGTTGACATGATACATTCTACACCCTGAAAAAGAAAAAAGTTTTAGTTATGGAGGTTTTATTATCTTTTTTTTTAAAAAAATAAAAAAAAAATCCTCAAATGTGCTTGAAAATACACGTTTATTTGCCTGGAATCTCAATTTCCTCAAACACGTTCCCTCTACAACCTAAAAATTAAATATACCATTGGAAAGCTGAGACTTTTGCGCATTTTTTAAGCTTACAGGCTCAAACGTATCATAAAAATTAGGGGGGACTAATGCCCCCCTAAAAGCCATTAAAAAAAGAATTTTTTTCAAAATTTGACAGAATTTACTTTTTAGGCTCACTTTTACACCTTAGTTCCTTTTAAAAGATTATTATTAAAGACTGAGACGATAGATAATTTTATGCTTTCTAACGGCATACTTAGATTTTCAAAATACCATTGAAAACGCCGAAAAAAAAAAGTCACACTGTTTTAGTGACAAAGTGTCGAAAATACGCAAAAAATCTTCAAGAAGAACTCAAAAACGAGCCTCTGAAAAACAAAAATTCTTAGAGATTCCGCAACTTTTTGTTGGAAACTAGTTTAGAATACGAAAGTCTCAAAGATTTTAAAATCATACCTCAACAAGCCCAAACGGCTGGATGGAAGGATTTACTATGAGGAATCGAATGAGCCCCTCGCCAGGTCTGTAGCTCAAACCATTCCCGATGTATGGCACGATCTTACGCTGCAAATTCTTTCACTGGGGTTTATTATTCAACTTTATAAATAAACTAAGAAAAACAAACCCGTAGCGCAAGGGTTTCGTGCGGGACTCACAACCACAGGTTCTCGGGTTCGTTTCCCGCGTTCAGCAGGAAAATTTTTGCCCCATATGAATATGGTATACACACTTGGACACAAGAGAAACTTTTTGCCCCGCAGACACACCTAGGCCCAAGACAAAAAAAACGCTGTATGTGCGTGTCACAAGTGCCATAAAATCATAAAACCATTTTAAAAAACGCTGCAAATTCGCTCACTGGGGTTTATTATTCAATTTCATTCATTTGACTTGCATTCATGATTTGAATTTCTACTAAGCTGTGGAGTGTGCGTGTATCACAGGTGATAGAGCGATTATTGAATTTCAGGAGGCACACAAATATGATCAACTGATCAATCCAAATAGGTATTTTGGTTGAGAACCGATTTAAGTGCTCTATGCATATCTCCGGAAAAAAAATTGCCGCAACGCTTTCACATGTGTCAAAAGAAGAGTCGAAGGGAAATTTAAAAACATTAAACAAGACATTTCCATTTTCTTCCTTTTACAAGTAAAAGTTTTTATTACCGCCCTCCGGCTACCTTTCGTTGTTGTCGACATGAACTCTGACAGCTGGCGAATCGTCTGTCATCCAATGGGAACACGCCCCCGGCGCGTTTACGACGTTTTTAAAGACTCTCGTACTTGTGACAATCAGTTCGAGTGCACATACAATAAATAACCGGTCGAGGGGGAGAGAGATTCTCATATCGAACAAGCCGCTTCAGATAAAAATGTAAAGATAAAGATTACGTGGGCGATAAAAATGTACACCACATACTGATCCACTCGTGGGTAGGTGCGTACTTGAAGTCACTTCTCATACCAAATCACTTCAGCAGTCTCGCTTTCAGTTGTGTCATGGAATCGATCAAAAATGAATATTTTGCAATGTCTTGGTAAGTTAACGTTCTTTCTTGTGTCCGATCGTGGTAAATGACAAGGCTTCCTTCAACGTTTGGGATTTCGTAAATCATTGGTGCATCGTGGTGAGAGTTTAGTAGTAGTTCAGCAGTAGTGCTAGAATCTTGAAAGTTCTACCATAGATGTCATATTCTACAAGCTACTACAATAAGGAGTTTAAATTCACTTCCCTTCAACCCTAAAAGGTGGTTTTCACAGTAAATGCTTGTTTCAGAGGACATTCCGGAACTAGTTGTCCGATTTGGATGGTAGTCCCTCGTTGGTCCCCAACACAGTTCCACAATTAATCGTACAAACTTCAAGAGTCCTTTTTATCTCAAAACGTTCTTCTCACAGATTTTTAAGGGCCTCGTTTCCGAATTATTTTAGTTTTAAGATTCTTTCCTGCTTTTGACTTAACTTCACTAAATTGGGCATATTAAGGTGAACCCGAGGAAGATATAAACGGTTGTGCAGTTAACTGATGGAGGCTGTATTTCAAATGAATGCGTACATGCTCAATGAACGAGTTTGGAAATATATAATTCTATTCGTATTCGTCGATATAGTGAATCAATCAAATGAATAAAGGTGTTGTTGAATAAAACCTTAGGGCGCTTCTGCCAAAGTTGAGGGTCCGCGGGTAGCCAACAATATCACAAAATATGCTGCTTTGCCACTACTTAGTTATGAAAATGAAGTCACTTTGATAACTATGATATGAAGTTAGTCAAGTTAACAAGGGTGTAAAAGCCGGCTAGAACGAAGGAGAGAACTGAGTCCGGATTCTGTCTACCAAAAAACGGGAAATTTTTGTTTGGAGGGGAAGTGAAGAAAATTCAGAGTGGGGAATCGCGGGGAGCAGAGAGAGAGGGGGATAGTAGAAACCAATCAGGGACGGGGTTACAACTACCCGGGAAACCCCAGGGTGCTAGGGGGAGACTACGGGTGACTGACCGTTTGCCAGAAAAAAGGGTGGCTTGGGAAAAACCAACGACACAAAGCAGCTTGGGGAATTTGGAGTCCATTAAAGGCTTTAAATATTTTCACATAGGAACGGGATTATCGAACAATGAGGTACCAACAGTGGCGAGTATGGTCACCGTTACCTGCGGGCCTTGAATACGAGTCAAGTGTGGTTTTCAAGAGGTAATGACCCAAACACCGAAAATCTCTTCATGATCCAAAACCATTTCAGATACATCTGAACAGGGCATAACTCCTTTAATTTGACAATTAAATTCAAATCTAAGGACACCATTTAATTTCCGTTCTTATCAAGGCATAACCTTTTTTTTTTTTTTTTCAACGAGCTGAGTTGGTGAAAAATGTTTGTCAGTTAGAACTTTATGGTTTATGGTATTTTAAAAAGCCAGTTTTGTACACACCCGAACGTAGTTCCCTTTAGTGGATAGGACATGTGGAGTACAAGTCACAGACAATCTTTCCACAGGTAAAACAACAAATATTTTACGCGGGAGTTTAGTGGAGACATTAAATGTCTCTTAAATTTGAACTTCCAAGAGCCTGTAGGCACCCCTTAACCCCTCAATCACCTCCTCCTAGCAGTTGAAATTTGAGTTCTCACGCCAAGTCGAGTGGAGTATGGATTTCTATGTTTTTGGGGTTCCTGAGATCGAATTTGAACTTCCAAGAGTCCGTACATCCCTTAATCACCCCCTATCAGGGTTTGAAATTTGTTTTTTCTCGCCAAGTCGAATAAGGTAAGGATTTCTGTTTTCCCAGGTTAGCTGATATTGAATATGATTTTTTAAAAGGCTTTCAAACTTTTAATTCTTTTGGAGGTTCTTGGAAGTTTAAATTCGATCTGAAGGACCCCAAAACAGAGAAATCCATACCCCACTCGACTTGACGTGGGAACTCAAATTTCAACCCCTAGGAGGGGGAGGCGGGGGGTGATTGAGGGGAAGGTAGTTCCCCCAAGTACTCTCCTTGTCTGAAGTAAAAATGTAGAATTTCATTTAAAACGATGTCGTAGTTCATACCAATCTCATGAATCAAAAAGAAGGTTCTGAGACCAATTTAAGGGTAGTTTTTTGGGCCATAGCTCAAAATTTTGGGGGTCAGGGAATTTATTTGGACCATGGATTCGAATTGAGCATCGGAAAATACATAGGGATACCCTTCTCCACTTTACGGATCTTGACATTTTCTTTTTTTGTGGGGCTGTGTTATTTCAGTTCATTATTTCTGTATCAAGGGTATATGTAACGTGTTTAGTTGCTAAATCGGCTTCTAAGTCCTTACACCAAAATTAATAAATTTGGTTTACTCCTCATTTGAGAACGGAATGAGATTCTGCGAACGGATTACTCATCATAAACGTGGAATTATGGAAGATGAATGTACCAAAACATTTTGTTCAAAAAAGACGCGTTTTTGACCTACGATATAGATTACGAATTGTCTCTTTCAGAATTTCGTTATGTTAATTGTTCTGGTCGTGATAAGGTTTTTGGTGATCTCAGAGGAAACGTCTATGGTAACTCTATGGAGCAGAACACTCAAGCAGAACAGACGGAATTCTAGAAAAATCCAATTCAAAGTTTCCCAAGTAAAAGCAATACTTCAGCCTCATGAAACAAAATTGCGAAAATCAGCATTTGATCAGAAATATGTTTATTAAAACCCCTACCAAGCTAAATCAGTTTTCGATGATATTTTCCACAATTATTTCAAAAGATTATAAAAAGTATACGGACTGATGTCACTTTATCCCGGAATTTGGCGTCCATCAACGATATTCGTCTTTACTTTCTTCTGGTTGGTTGATGTATCAAATCAACAAGTCACTACAGCAAGCCAGATAGCAGCAATCACTTCCTTTCTCATAAGGAATCAATGTTGACTTCGGAACAGCAAAGCTCCGACTTGCTTGATTTTTTTTGTATGTGGCCACAAAGATGCAAAATCCCTGAAGGGGAAGACTACTTGACAAACACGATTTGCTCGTCTCAGATTCGGCGAATATTCGGACGAATGTTCATATGGTGCTGGTTGTCACGATATACAAACTTATTGCTCCTGCAACCTTCACTGGGATTAGCGGTTGGTTCATACGGTCTCAAAGGAAGAAACGCTGCAAATTCTTTCACTGGGGTTTATTATTCAATTTCATTCATTTAGCATGCATTCATAGTTTGAATTTCTACTAAGCTTTGGAGTGTGCGTGTTTCACAGGTGATAGAGCCATTATTGAATTTTAGGAGACACACAAATATGATAAACTGATCAATCCAAATATTTATTTTGGTTGAGAGCAGATTTACGTGCTCTATGTATATCTCCTGAAATTCAATAATCGCTCTATCACCTGTGAAACACGCACACTCCAAGGCTTAGTAGAAATTCAAATCATGAATGCAAGCCAAATGAATGAAATTGAATAATAAACCCCAGTGAAAGAATTTGCAGCGTTTCATGCATATCAGAATGCTTCAACCCGTGTATCGGCCATAAACCCTTTTACTAGTTCACTCCAGTATCCACATTCACTACATCACTAGGTTACTGCGATCAAAACAAAAAGAAACAAAAGAAAAAAAATCTGTTCTTTTTGTTTTGATCGCAGTAGCCTTGTGATATAGTGAATGTGGATGCAAATGTAGGCTGCATAAGATCATGCCATACATCGGGAATGGTTTGAGCTATGGACCTGGGGAAGAGCTCATTCGATTCCTCATGGAAAGCTCATAAAAAAGTCCAAATTTAGGCCGCCTTGACGACAACCCTTAAAGGGCACTTTGAATTAAGTGAGAGCGCTGGCTAAAGAATTGTGGCGTCGTCGGACGAATACCCTCTGAAATTTGAGTAGGTGGAAGCAACATTTAATGTTGCTTATTCTCCCAAAATAATAAATTATTGGCATCGTGTTAATTATCAGTGAAAGTTTGTATGGGCCAATTTTGATTTGAAAGAGATGAAACTAAGTACCGAGTACCCACTGGGTGAATACCACACGTGTGTGCCTTGCTTCAGATGAAAAGTGTTTGTTCACTTGCACGAGTATGAATTGATGTAATATTTCGAGTATAACCCCATATTCACATAATATAGTGCTGTTCTACTTTGCATTTAATAAACTGACCTCTAGGAGAGACCATTCTAAAATCGAAAAAATTAAAGGTGTCCCTTCATGTAAGTGTACGTATGTGTTTGACGTTGTCGACGCTGCGATGCCTGCAATTCTTGATCGATAGCGCGCCAATCCTTTCAGTCGCTGCACAAGTGAAAATTCTCGACCAATTCACGTTATTCTCTTGTAATTTAATTGAGAGTATGGTTTAGGAATTGTAGGGAACTAGTTATCTTTGCAATTATCAAATAAATGACAACTTACAATCAATGTATCCAAGTTTTTATATGCGTAGTACCCAATTAAGTACTATAATCTGCAGTATTGTACTGCCACACCAACTAGCCCACTAGTTCTGAAATTCCATAAATCGGCATTGTAATTCCTATTGATGTAAAACGGGCCTCATGCATACATCACTGAAACCTTTCTAAACGGGATGCCTATAGGGAAAATAGTGCGAAGCCTCGCACCGACTATAACGGCTCCCTCAAACTGTAACATTCGGAAGCCGTGAATAGCCTACAATCTGAGGAACCTGAGTCACGAAGGATACACAGCGAGACCAACGGCATTTTGCCAACAGATAAGATTTGACCCACGATAAAATACCACCCACCTAGATACCAAAATGTTATGAACACATTAAATTATCAATTATAATAAAAGATATTTTTCCTACAAGCGTTGTTTTTATTCCGATGCTGAAGTGGTTTCACGATATTAATCTTCCGTTTTATTTATGTTCCTTCCAGAAATGTAGTCAGTGTGATATCCACTCGTGCCGTGAAATTTAACCAGTTTCCTTGTTTGCGAAGAAAAAAACCCGTATAATTACGTGTTATGACTCATTTTAAATCAAGAAACACATAATGGCTCTTCGTAAACCAATAGATAGAACACTAATGGGTTAGAAAATACTCCATTATCGTAGTAATACTTAAGGTGTCGACACTATCCAATGCTCTAAGTTAATATTTACTCCACACCCTTCAATCTCAATTCCATCTTCAGAAGTTTGAATCCACTTGCACTGAACTCATTTATGTTATAACACCCATTCTGTCATCTTGTTATCTGGCATATGTACGTTACATGTTGGGATGGTCCTAATGAATTTGAAGTCACAGAAAAATTGTAGGAACAAAACTATTCATCGTAAAATGGTGAGGTTGGTATAAAATTCTCAGAAATGAATCTACTTTCATTACAAAATAGTGAAATCAGCAGTTTCTAGTGTGGACCCATGGGTAACCTTCAGTATGCCACATTTGTGTTCGTCGATTTGATTGTTTGATTGATTTTTACAGACAAGGTCGGCACCCATGCGGTCCACCTCCTGAAGAAGCAAGTTGCGCTTCTGGTCATCGTTTTCTGTGGCTGCATGTGGGTTCTGCTGCAAATCGACTTCAGTCGCACGGCCACCATCTTCAAGTTCGACAAGTACGGGAAAACAGGTGAGTGGATGCCATTAATGGGGAATTTGCCTGAATTATATGTTCTGCAATTTCAAGTCAAATCCTATGATAGTATCCCAGAATAACGTTTAACCCTAGGAATATCCAAGGGAAAGAAATTTACAACTACTACTACTACTAATACTAGCAAGTACTCCACCATTACCTTCTCAAGAGGCGAACTCCTGTCAATGTTCAGTACACCCTTGGAACCACTGTTCTCCCTAGGAATGGGGAAATACGGGACGTTGGAGTGTTGTTGGATTCAAAGCGTTCATTTCTTCCTCATATCGAGCATATTGTTGATCGGGCAAGCCGGAGCCTTGGTTTTTTGAAGAGAAACGCCCGCGGACTTTACGAATCCTGATGCTTTGGTATCTCTCTATAATGCCCTGGTTCGACCTATACTTGAGTACTGCGCTGTGGTTGGGCTCCTCAATATTCAACTCACAAACCGCTTCTAGAGCGTGTCCAGCGTCATTTCCTCCGATGCCTCTCTTTCAGGTCTAGTGTGGCTTGGGAAGACTTTGACGAGCGTGCTACACGTGAGGCCAATGGCATTATCCCCTTGGAGTGCCGCCGCCAGCTTGCTGATGGCTCGTTTCTCCACAGACTGATCCATGGAGTTATTGATTCCCCTTCGCTACTCTCTGAGGTCAGCTTCTTCGTACCCCCGCACTCGACTCGGTCCTGCAATGTGCAACATTCGTGCATCACCGGCTAACTACTACTACAATATTCCCCATAACCGGTCCCAGCGTTTACTGAATCAGCTCAATGTTGACATTTGGCACGATAGCTTGAGATGCCTGAGAGACTCTATATTACTTAAATTCAATTCTTTATACCTATATATATTTTTTTAATCACACATGTATATTTTTGGTTTTTTATTTATAAAGATGTCCTATTGACTTTCTGTCGAGGTATTTGTTTCTTTTTTAATCTGTATTGTTAAATTGGGCCTTTGGCCTGTGTAACCTTATAAATAAATAAACCCCTAGACAAGTGAAGCTGAGAGTGAGGGCCAGTGGTTACGTCACAAGTGAAGTTTGCAGCAGTGAAAACTCGGATTGGGCCCTCAGGATTGGATCTGGAAACGGTAGCAACACTGATTTTAATGGGCTGCTGGGAATCTGATTGGTTGAGCAGGGGGATACGAAACAACATGGCTGCTCCCATACGGATTGCCTCTAAATTTCAAATGTCCATCTTCCTTAAATTCTCTAAATTTTAGCCTGGAACATGCTTTAGCCTTTAAGACCGCGGGGGCCCCACCACCAGAACTGACGAAAATTGTTTTTGCGGTCTTAGCTCCTAGTCGCTCCTGCCACCCTGGTACTGGAACCCGTACTAGCTCCTTCCCCACACCGCAGATGCACTGGTATATAAAGAGGGAAGGTAACGGATGGTGGGGCGGCAATACGCTGGGAGATCGTAGGATTATTTGGGTCAACATATTCGATTGTTTTCTTTCTAATGCTATTGCGTCATCTCATCATAAAGTAGAGAGTTCTAGACAAGCAGCATGGGTATGTGCGCGAATATTTGAGAGTATTTACTGTGTTTAAACGGTATTTTATCAACTTGATACCCAATCAAAATTCGAACATTCCGAATTGCTGAATGCGAAAAATCGGAAAGCTTGAGATAGCGAGCCAAATAAGAGCAAACTGAAAGCAGCAAATAGAAAAAAGCGCCGCTAAAGCATGTTACATGTTTTTTGAATTTAAGCCGCAAGCTCTAAGCAATAAGAATCCGAGGGTCCGGGGGGATTTTGTTGGATGATTTTTTAAATAGCACACTTTATCTTCCATACCAGTTAGTCCTCTTAAAAATAAAAAAAAATTGAGAAAATTTCAGGCAAAGTCCTCATGTTTATCTTTATTTATCATACGTATTTTAATACTGTAAAAGTACAGATGGAACGCTGGGTCGAAGTTCCAAAATATTTCAGGAGGATCGGGCTGAGTAAACAGCGTGGGTTCAGGTTGGGGAAAAGAAACGTATCGGTTGTGTTTCTGGGGACCTTCACTCTGATTCCAGTCATGCAGCATGATTGGATGAGCGAATTTTCCTTAATAATTTACGATAGTTACAACTAAATGAGGACTAGTTTTGAGTTATTAAACTTGTACGAATTTTTTGCGTTTTCGACATTACCACTCCAAAACGATCAAACTTTGGGGGCAACGTTGGAGAGAGTGTTACATTTTCCATCTTCCTAGGGCCTATAAAAACATTTTCAGGGGCCCTAATTTGTGAAAAATCATTTCATTAGTGATTTTTGTAAAACAGGACAAGTTTTTTTATTTGGTTGTTAAGGTACCTTTTTTTTGCATGGTTTTTGACGTATTCTAAAAACTGCGCCAAGATCTCAATTTTCAAATGGTAGAATCGATTTTAGTTTTACTCTGCTAAATTCTGCACAACAATTGTTTTTGAAAAATTGTTTGGATTTGAAAATCGAGATTTTTTGGTTCTAAAAGGATTAAGCAGTTTCTGGTGTCAAGATAAGAGAATGAATATATTTGTGTAGATACACAAGCAACCAAATGAAAATTCTGAGATTTTTCCAATTTGAGAAAAATGTTTCCTTGTGATGATTCAACTCCAGGACCTCAGAAAAAAGTTATAGTTATAGTTATAGTTCTCGGAAGATGGGAAATTGAATGCTCTTTCCTACGGTACCCTCAAATTTCGATTTATTTTGTCACTTGAGGGTGTCATGATAATTTTAGTTTGATAATTTCAAAACTCGAAACAAATCTTGGAAGTGAAATAACTCAAAAACAAAGACGCAAAAATAGAAATAAATAAATAAAATTATACACTTAAAATAAAAGAGACTTTTTGTTGGGCAGAATACCTTGGTTTGGGGAAGTTTGCTGTACATATACTATATTACTGTGACAAGTAATAGTTCACTAGTACATAAGTACCTTACTACTTACTAAATACTGAAAATCTGTCGCGTCAGGGCTACCCGTAGTTAGCTCTGTTAATAGGCCAATTTGAGTGAACGATTTATTAACAATTGTGACGTTTGTCGAACACATCCAATCTCTTCTCACTTCAAATGGCGACTTCAAAACGAATTGACCACAAGGTACGTGAGTGAGCAAGAATTTCCATTTTTTTAAATTTATTGTGCATGAATGATAGAATGCATGGTGGCAGCTTTGAAAAGAAAACGGAATGGCATGTATGATTGAACGATTCTTTTGGCATTACGGCGTTTAGTATTCAGTCAGAACATGACTCGCGTGATTAACTAACTGGCGTTTTAATTGTCACAGTTTAATCCAAAATGGATAATGTTTTCAATCTGAAAATTCCTGGACCTCCCTCGCACCAATTTGAACTATCAAAATTTATGGATCACTGTCGAAAATTGTCAATTTAGAATTCATGAACACGCGATAGTAAAGCACATATCGACTCTGGTCAACAAATTTTTAAATGGAGAAGCCCAAAATTGTGTGTCCCAATTGTGACGGTATCTTTTCAAGGTGCAATTGCTGAATAAATTGGAATGCCGTGTCCTCAGCGAAGCTAAGCCCTCGGCTGTTCCTTTTAGTACACCAGTGAGAATTTTAAAATTGTTCCTTCAGTTACAAAATTCAACATTTTTAAATTTTGTCCTCATTGTGACTTTTTGTTCTTCTTTGGTTTGATCTCCCTTCAAGTATGTGTTTCTTCAGCAGATGACAAGTTTTTTCCCTGAAACCTTGATTAATGAACTCCTTATCTCCGAAGGGCCGTTTCCCTAAATGCTGTTCTGGCTGAGTTAAATTTTAAATTCAAAATCACAATACTGACAAGTAATGAGGGACATTCAGGCACTTCGTTGTCACAACGCAGACTCCCATCGTCACAGTGTGTAAATGCCAAGACAATCAGACGTAGCAGACAATGTAGTTTTTTAACACTGTATTTATTTTTTTTTTTTTAAAGTACACACTATACAAGGAACGAATAAACTAAAATGATGTCTTGAAATCAAAATCGATTGCAAAAACCCGTGTGAAAAAATGAAAAAGGGTCCCAACATTATATTTTGAACAAGTCTTTTAGAAAGAATGATACAATAAAATAGTAAGCTCTAATTTGTTTTAACTGTTCCAAATAAAGCGGTAAACTGAACATTTTCGTAACACTTACTACGTTGCTGTCATAAGAGGCTGAGGCAGAGGAATGTTTCTCTGCATCCAATGATAGGCTTACATACATAAGATGGTTGATAACGATCTCGATGTTTCCAATTTCCTAACATTTTTTGTCCCAGTTTTGACGGTTTTCATTCTCATTGTGAAGACGGTATAGAGCGTTGTCACAATGGGGAAGAATCACAATGTGGACAAAAAACCATAGCAACGTACCTCAAAAATCACCTGTTGAGGGTATTCCGAAAATGGGGAAATCCTTGAAATCCTCGCACGTGGGGGCATCACAGAAAAACGCTAAATCTAGTTTCAGACAATGTCAAGTCACAATGGCGACGTCTCTAAAATGTCCTTACCATTATTTTTATGGTCCGTCACATGAAGACACAACCTTTCACGATAGTGC
The DNA here is from genome assembly GCA_031894815.1 of Creontiades dilutus. Classification (NCBI taxonomy): domain Eukaryota; kingdom Metazoa; phylum Arthropoda; class Insecta; order Hemiptera; family Miridae; genus Creontiades; species Creontiades dilutus. Next base: position 21,996 of record JAVIWC010001547.1, read on the forward strand.
GTCAACCACAACTACCAGTTTGAGATATCCAGTGTGGCTAACAGAGGAGCTTAACATTTCTCCTCTATCCCTCCCATGACACCCACAATCGTCGTCACTAATAGGACAATTTTTGGGGACAACCCGTTTTTTGAGCCTCAACAAAAATACGGGGAAAATACACGAAAACAAAGGTCACCATGATAAACTGCGTTGAAAATCCTATAAAAACCCATATTCTAGATATTTTTACAGATTTTGGGACTTGTCAAATTTGAGGTTTTGGATGGGGGCAATTATAGTGCGAACACTTTTGAACCTTTTTAATTTAATTGCTCCACCCCAAATTTACAAAATCAAAATTTTGAAACGTACAAACATTCAGCACACTCTCTCGCGCAGTTTTTTTCGAATTGTTTATATCTGTTTTTGTTTGGAAGATGTGAGTTTATGAACCTTGGCGTCAATTTCATTTTGTAGCTGGTCCCTTTTTTTGAAAATAACCCCTGTACGAGTACATTTCTTAGGGCATTAAATGTAAATTTTACTAAAACATGGATACACCTCACATCAGCTGAGTGGCTCCTGAAGAACCACAAATCGCACAGATCACATTGTCGTTAGATTTAATACTTACAATAAGAAATAAGAAGACTTCACGCATGGTTTTTATTAATTGCTTGCAACTGGAGATCGTCGAAATAATCTTCCTAAAATTAAGTTCTTTCTTTTTTAAGATCTGCAGTTAGTGCAGGCACAAATCCTTCAAGTCGCTCCAAACGTTTGATAACTACAAGCAAGAAGTCCCCGGTACGGTTTTCGCAACGTTGAATAGAGAGTTCTAGCTTCACACGGTAACCGTGAATCTAGGGGAAATGGAAGATGCTAACCGCTTGTTGCTTAATGCGGTGTCATGTGGACCGCCCCTATCCCTTGCTGTTGCTCCTTACTCTGCAGTGGGGCGGTCCTTGTTAAGGGTTCTTAAGGTGTACATTCCGCGTTCAACTCCTTCAGTGCATTCTTATGGAACAAAATTCCTAGGCGCGTTTCCCGGCTGCACGGCTCAATGCGGCTGACGACTGCGACTCAAATGGTAGGGTGAGCAGTCCAACCGCACGCAGTCTGCGACTCAAGTATGCAAAACCTGCTCGAGTCCTTCGAAATTTGACGGAAATCAGCATAGCTTAAATTAAGCATTTTTTACCTCAGTGTGAGGGCCAGTTTATCTTCTGCAGAAACAGTTTTTCTTCTGGCACATTACTGCACCCAGGAGTAAGAAAATGTAGGTGAACTGAGGCACGTTCAGCCTGAAAAAAACTCCAGATAGGGTTGTCCTCCAAATCACCGTGCATCAGCAAATTGTAGAAGCCCTCATCTATCCTCATTCGGAACATGTCAGTGTGGGGTTCCTGGGCAATCGTCGAATAGGATCCATCTTCCTCCTCATCCGCTAACAGGAGAGTGACCCACCACCTTCTTTTTGGATGTCTTGAGCCAGAATGGTACAAGTTTGGAGCATGCGGCTCCCTGTCGAACGAAAACTGTGTGTCACAGTTTCGCTCGTGAGCCACGTCTAGCGCGGTCCCTCAGTAATTGGAAGCCATTCGGCCACATTTGTGTCTTCTGCGGGCCACATGATAGCACTGTACGGTACCAACCGCATGAAGCAAGAACTCTCTATTAACCAGAGGTTTTTGTTTCGCACCAGTTGTACTCGAATACGATGGAACTAGCACAGAATTTCATTACTAACCAATGCTCGAAAAGTCTTAGATGTTTGTGTAGAATGCCTTAGTTGTACTTCTTAGACGCTTGCTGTTGTTTGCATGTTACACAGTCATTGGAAATCAGATCTAACATGTTTCAGAGGTTTCAGACAACTACACTTCTGGTTTCCTCATCGATACAAAGGGCTGTCGGATTCTGGACCTCGACCCGTTCGATCCCTCGTTGGTCCAGTACTTCGGCGATGAAGATCCCGTCGATTGCAACCCGGACCGCCTCGGGAGCCTCGTCAAGTCGGACGTCACGACGTCTGAGCTCTACGTCGACCAAACAGTCGCCCGCAACTACACTAACTTCACCTGCTGTTACCAGCCCTTCCAGAGGAAAGAATTCCGCATGAACCGGAAGATCGAGAGAACGGATCTCACTTACCCTCACAATGTCGATAGAAGCGTCGTGTTAGTATTTCGATCATTTTGAATATGATAATTTGGTAAGAGTTTCATTAATTTTGGTTTATCATTTTCAATAATGAAAATGTACGTTTCAGGATAAATAGGTAGACTTTAAAAGTAAAATATGAAAAAAAATTAGTCTTCCCGCCGTCCGAAGCTTTTCTCGGAAATTACACAGGACCAAATTTTACGAAATTCGGCTGAAAAATTCCACATTGTTCGGGGATGTGCCAGTAATCTCGGCATCTCGATCAATCAACTCAAAGGAGATTATATTCAAAGATTAATCTACCAAAAAATCGAATTCTCAAAAACTTTTGATGTGAGAGGGCCGTTTTTTGTTGGATTCCGATAGAAATTATTCCCCCAAATCAAATGAGATCACCTGGGTTGCATTTTGAATTTTTTTTCACCGATGTCTCGAATAAATTAGATGTTTCTGATATATTTTTGCACGCGGAATTTGAATCTTCAATTGGTTTTTTTCCACCACGTACAGGTTTTTGGCAAATCGTCACTAAGTTTCAGGAAGAAGAAACCAGTTTGCTGCAGTACTATATAATAAGGATAAAACCTGAAATCGAAAGAGATAGAGAGAGAGAGAGATAGAGAGAGAGAGAGAGAGAGAGAGAGAGAGAGAGAGAGAGAGAGAGAGAAACAAAATGTGACAAGCGATGTATGATTAGTACTTACATGATTCTTGGTGGAATGTGCGCTTCCTGGATGTCACTTCTTGTCACTTCTTCGGCCTCCCAGTTCCTTTTTAGATTCCAACAGTAATCAGCCATCATGGTTGCGTTCCATCTTCCCTGATAACGTTTTATGATAAATATCAATTAATTATTATAATTTTATATCTTGGTGAAATCGATCGCCTTGCTTTTTGCTGAAATCCCTCAAGTTTTCTTGAAAATATTCCAGATGTGACCGGAGGAAACGGAGCTTGACGCTCATGAGGAATCCGAGTTTCTGGGAGTGTGTAAAAAAACTCTCCACGTAACCTCTGTAGTTGGGATCACTGTTATTTCCGAGAAATCCGTTTAACACTGATTCAAAACTCATCCAAGCATTCATTTCTTTAGTATCCATGGTTTTTGCCCCCAAATTCTGGGTCTTTCTGAAGTTGGTGAATTCGAGGTCCAACAAAACTTCCAGCTTTGATCTTTTCAGAAGTTATTTTGGGAAATTTCTCACCAAAATACTGGAAACAGGGGTTTTCTTAGTTCAACGCCTTAACAAACTGCTCAATCAGGCCTAGTTTTGGGGGCAGCGGTGGGAACACTTCACTGGGTTCAACAAGGGCGGGTTGACGATGTCCTTTAATCCTGGTGTCAATAATTGACACCAGGATTAAAGGACATCGTCAATTATTGTGACAATCACAATTATTGTGATCGTTCTGGGCAAACTTTCCCATTCCAGCGCTTATCTGTAGCCCTGCTGTCCCATTCACAAAACAATCATGGAAATTTGGAGAATCCTCCTTGTAGTCCTAGTAGTAGGCCGATGATCTTGAAGAAAGAGGACCACTTTTCATGCGATGGCCTCAAAATTACCCTCCTATGCCCTCATGAGTCACGCAGTATGTAGAACAGGGAAACCATGCGTGATAGGGACAAAACTACAACAAATTCGGATTCAGCTCCGAAAAATCCTGCGGAAAAGCACTTTAAATTGCAAACATCGAAATTGATGCAGTATTGTTTAAATTGAAACACCTAATGTTCAGGTAATGCAAATCTGTCGTCTACGGTCAGGAATTTTTTGATATGTGATGCGGGAAGGTAAAAGGGACCTTTTTGACGGAAAATAAAATTTTGAGTTGGTATTTTATATCGAATGCTGCACCACGACTTGGACAGTTTGAGACCAAAATCATCTTCTGACATCAAAACTTGGCCGATTGATTATTTTTTTGAATATCCCGTGAAAAACGGGAGTTTCGAGAGAGAAAAAGCTTTGAAGGTATTCGTCATGCCACTCTTTTATTCAACAGTTTTAAGGAACGAAATTCTGCTCAATCATCTCTAAAAGTTATCTGTATAATAATTATACAGATTAAATTATTTTAAATTATTTAAAAATAGTTTTTTTAAGGTTACATTCATATTTTGAATGGGAATTAGTTTGTTGGGAATATGAGGGTTTAAGCTATTGGGTTCTACACTCTTTGGAATCTTTTAAAAATTAAAAATAATAAAAACGTTATACTATTGCATATAATACTTTTCATGCCTTTATTCTGTAGATAAACAATTCCGTTTGTCATCTTTGCAAGTGATCTTACCAATCCAAAACTTGTACTTAAAATTATATATTATTTAGGTAAATATATACAAAAAATTCAAGATGATTACATTTTTAAAATCAAGAAGAAAAAAACGAACGAAATTAAGCTCAATCTTCCCGTACCTAATAAACCAACGTTGGTCTAGCAATTTCAGCGTCAATTCTAAATAACTCCAACAGGTAAAATTTAAAATTTTATATTAAAAAAACAGAAAATATGAAAACTTGAAAGAAAAATAAATTTTTTCATAGGATTTTAAAACATTTAACTTCAATAGACTAAGGATAATACTCGGATATCTCTATAAAATCTTAGAAACAAATCTTTGATCGTGGTAAAATCTGTTAATCGTGGATTTAATTCATGACTGAATTACCTACTCAAATGAAGGACAGTAAACTAGGTATCTCTACCCAGCAAGTATTACTTCAGTTTCTCAAATCGGCCTGTACTGTATTATTTTAATATTCTGCCGCAGGATATTATCTCCAGAACCAGGCAGGGTAGAAATAAAATACGCGTTGTTGGTTAAAATTGATGGAATTCGGTGATACGTAGTAAAATGATTGTTTTTTCGGGCATGAAAGGTGTTCGACATGCGGAGCCTTACGAGCGAAACATCTGCAACACGCAACATCTGTCGGTATTGCGGACCTCAACTACTCAGCGCATTGAAGGAGTACTCATACCTAGGCTGAGCTCAACCCCAGGCAATGACGAAACGGATGTCTTTTCTACCGACACCCATCCATCAAAACTCTAACATTTCAGACAGTCAAACAACTGACTTCAATGTGTTCTATATGTTACTTGAGAAACTTTAGCCGGAATCGTAGATGTTTTTCCCAAGTTATAAGGGAATTAGGGTCGTTTTCAATTAATGGAATTGCGGTGGGTTGTTGTATTTACCCACCAAATGTTCGATCGGATTATACAGGGTGTTAACCTGAGGAACCTGCCACAGGCTAGGAATAGATTCTACAACTTATTTCTGACAAATTGTGCCTTATTAATAGTGAGTTATTTCAATTTTAAGCTTTTTTTCGTGCATTCGGTCTCAATTCACTAAAACTTTCATAACTCCCTTATGACCTAGAGGAAATAGATTTTGAATATACCGTTGGAAAGAGCGTTAAATTGTCTGTCTCCCTACTGTAGCTTATTCGCGCATGTTTCAGGACTACAGGCTAAATTTGAAGAGTAACATTTTATTAGACCTACAGAATGTGAAAAAATTTGTCATTCTGAAGTTTTGACCAAATTCAATTTCCGATTGATTTTTCACCCGTTGAAGCAACCTACAAATTTCACACTAGGGAAAAAGAGAATTTAACGCTCTTTCCAACGGTATAGTAAAAATTGAATTTGCTCATGTACAGAAGGGAGTTATGAACGTTTTAGCGAATTGAAATCGAATACACGAAAAAATCTTAAAAATTGAAATAACTCAAAAACGAAGCCTCAAAAAAACATTTCTAGGAGGCACTAGGTATTTGTCAGAAATGAGTTGTAGAATCTATTCCTAGCTTGTGGTGGGTTCCTCAAAAGCTTTGAATGGTGAACGGATGGATTTTTTTTAAACTCCTCTTTCGAATTTTCCGAATCATGAACTCTAAAGTAGATTTCAATCAAAGCTCTTTACATGAAATAATAATTCTAACAAACTTTTTAGTTTGTCAGAAATTTCGAAAGCTAGGCTTCACATTTCTTTGTTTCAATAATTAAGATTAATTATTATTTCGAGGAAAACGGGATTTTGTGCCCAATAAATTTTGTATATGAACGTTTCATTTAGTTTTGTGATGCTGACACCAACAGAATTTGAAAATGGTCAAAATTTAAAATCAATCATTTTACTGTTTCAGTCATTTTGAAAATCACAACTTTGGTCCAGTAGTTTCAGATAAAAGCTTTGAATGGTGAACGGAAGACATTTTTTAAAAATTCATTTTTTGGATTTTTCGAATCTTGAACTTTAAACCAGAGTTCAATCAAAGTTTATTACATATAATAATGAACCAAACTTTTTAGTTTATTAAAATTTCGAAAGTTAAGCTTCACATTTCATTGTTTCAATACTAGGCAGTTGTTGAAATGATCCTAGTCCTTATCGTAAACTTCAAGTTATTTGTTACAGGTAAATCTGTTTTTGTTTTTTCACTATTCATATATATGAATAACATAGTGCAATGGACAAAAAAAAAAAAAAAAAAAAAATTGTTTAAATAATTGAGATTAATCATTGATTCTTGTGCCCAATAGTTTTTTTTTTTTCGTGAACGTTTCATTCAGTTTTGGGATACTAAAATGGACAACATTTAAAACCAATCATTTTATTGTTTCAGTTATTTGAAAAATTGCAACGAGTTCAGTGACAGGGTGTTCATAGCCTACGAATTTGTCAAGGGTCACTTGCAAGGAAGAGAGCAGAGAGATCTACAAGGAGTTCTTCGCCTTCCCCAAAAACCCGTACAAGTCAGGCGACCCGGAGTTCGAGAACGGAGTCAACTCCAGTAAGCTTAGCGTTCTCATGATCGGACTAGATGGGATGTCCAGGCTCAATATGATCCGGCAGATGCCGCGGACGGTCGAGTTCTTGGAGGAACACGATGCCATCAGCCTCCTTGGTTACAATAAAGTGGGATACAACACGTTTCCCAATCTCGTTCCGTTTCTCACGGGCTACAGCGAAGCGGAGCTGCCTGGGGTATGTTGGCCGACCGAGCGATCCGTCTTTGACAACTGCACCTTCATCTGGGATCTGTTCAAAAAGCAGGGATACGTCACATCCTACGGGGAAGACACGCCGTCAATGGGCACCTTCTACTACCTCAAGAGAGGATTCAGAAAGAAACCGGTTGACTTCTACCCCAGACCATTCAGCGTGGAAGCTGAAGACCAACTGGGTAATAACCATCGACTCAACGTAGATCTTTGCACTGGACATAAATTAAGTTCCCAAGTTTTCAACGATCTTATTCGATCGTTCGCGTACAACATGAAGGACCAGTTGTCTTTCGCGTTCTTCTGGGGAAATAGCCTTGGCCACGACTTCTTAAATCTTCCTAGATTGGGCGATAACGATCTTAGAAGCATGCTAAGTTTCATGGAAAGCCACGGTATATTCAACAGAACGGTGGTAATCTTGCTAAGCGACCACGGCATCAGATGGGGAAGTTTCCGAACTACATACCAAGGATTTATCGAGGAGCGACTTCCCTTCATGTACTTCATGTTTCCTACCTGGTTTACACGGCAATACTCCTCCGCTATAAACAACTTGAAATCGAACAGAAAAAGACTCACATCTCCATTTGATCTTCATGAAACACTCAAGGACTTTTTGGATTTATCTCGAATCTCTAAAGAAAGCCTGAAGCGCGGGAGTGACACGAACCGGCCGGGTATATCCTTGTTCCGACCGATTCCTACGGATAGAAAATGCAGCGATGCTGGCATACCGGAAGAATGGTGCGCCTGCCACACGAACTCACCGGTGCCTACAACTTCAGAAGTGTCGCAGAAAGCTGCAAATAGCCTCGTTCTTCACATCAATTCCCTTCTGACTGGTTACCAACAATGTTCCCCACTCAAAATGTCCAAACTGGTGAACGTCATGTTGGAAGAGGTTCCCAACAAAGAAAATCTCAAGTACTCATTCAAAGATTATATCGTCACTTTGGAAATGACACCTGGAAACGGCTTGTTCGAGGCAACCGTTCGAGATAGAATAGATAAGGAATTTATAGTTATCGGTGAAGTAAGTCGCTTAAACATGTATGGAAACCAGAGTAGCTGTATATCTAATTATGTGCTCAAATTGTACTGTTTTTGCGAATAATTAGGGACTTTTTAGTTGCAATATGCATTACGTTAAAAAATGCTCGACTATTTATTGTGATTCCAAACCGTAGGTGACACACCTTGCTCAATGGAACATCTGTCGTCGAACCTGCAATGATTGAGTTGTGAGAGTTATAGTGAGGAAGTTGTGGGAGTATCAGTTCTATTGATACTGGAATGATAGTGGATCTACGCGTTTACAATTTTATTTCATGTTGTTCAGCCTAGGATTCAGTTCATCTATGGACGCTTTTTTATTCCAACAAATATTTTTAAACAGAGCTGTAGCATTACAAGCGCAAGAAATTCGAATTTCACCCTGAAATATGCAAACAAACGGAAATGATCTATGGATGATTATTATATTTAAATGATTAACAGGAGTACAATCCAGTTCTTAGCGACCGTACCAACCCGCCGTTACCCCGCCCCCCCCCCCCCCGCTCAACACTCCTCCAACTAACCTTCAGGTGGGCTCCTTCCGCCCTTTGTTATCCCGGCATCACCACTTTTCCGTCCGCCCGAGGGGGTCATTCGTGTACCTGCCACCTTGGTAAGCACTAGCCTCTCTGGTGCTCTGGTTGAATCGACAGATTTTTCTAGAGAGTTGGTTAGGCTTAGTAAGTACCGTTTATGAACACAGAATGCGCTCACGTAAGCCCTTGTTAGCCCCCCCCCCCCCGTTTTTTAACATCTCTGTACACTAGAATCCCATATTTGTATGCGCTCATCTTCGTAGAACCGTAAACCCATTTTGTTTTTTTCCCAATTTTGGTTCCCTGTCTGTCTGTGTGTCCTGTCAATCCGTTACGGGCTTTATAGTCCGATTTTCTGTTTACCATGCGGATCAATCCATGCGCAAACGTGAGAATCCTTGTTACGCGCATGACTAGTTCATTTGATCAATTTCGATGAAATTTTCAGGGATTGTTCGGTTTGATGTGTAGATGGTTGTGATCAATAGTAGCCTCTGCATCGTAAACTGAAATCCATATTTGAACTGGGCAATTTTTCATCTTCGTGCTTGAATGTGTAAAATTAATCATTTAAATATAGGTAGCAAACAATAAATTTACCATAATTAAATATTTACTTCGCCTAATTGAACGAAGTTCTTTAATAATAATTTTCAATGATCTATACAGTCATGTTATGGATACGTGCCACACCCACTTGGCAGACGTTTTTTGTTTGAAGTTTCTATCTGGGTCCCCAAAAAATTGGCAAATAAATGACCAACGCATTTTGGCTCGTGGCATGCACGTTTAGGATGACTGGTATTTTTTTACCAAAGGGTAAACTAGAAGGCAACTTGACCATCTAATGCCGCCGTTTTCGTTCACGTTCAGCTTTGGACGCTGTTTCTGCACATTGATTATGATTTGTTCACCTTTCCCACTAGTAGAGGGATTGTTATCTTACTCCTCTCCCGTCCCCACGCCCTTCGCAGTCAGTATGAACAAGTGCCCCTCTGCTTCGGTCCGAGAATGCGCTCCCGTCTTCCCCCCTCGTTAAACGCCCAGAAAAGTCTCCAAGCCTTGTCTTCCCGTGGCCACGGAAGTATTCCCCCCGGAATATCAAGGTGAGTGACATTCCCAGTATGCTTACTAGTGCGATTTATTTAAATTTGTACGAAATATTTGTATAGTAAAAAAGGGCAGCTTTTTACAGTCCTCTGCTCTGGTCTTATTTAATTCAGAATGTCAGGGGATAATTAACTTAAAGATTAGTTAATTCCTTTGCGTTCAATAGACGCCCAAGACCAAACAATAGCGTGTTCTCTTCTATCATCTACCTCTGCGATTGTAGATGTCATGACAGATTTAAGGCGATCGCTATTCTGTTCAGATGCGCTTGTAACGTACCGTGGCCACCAATACGTTTTCGGTATTCGTCATTTCCAGCCACCCGATTTTGGCTTCACTGGGGGACATGTTCACCGTACTCCTCAAAATAATCCTCAACGCAATCAGTCGCAATCGGATCATAAATAATTGCGGTGCGTAACCTCAAACGTGAGATATCTGAAAATAAAATAATTTTCGGCATTTCCATCCGATGCTGATGAGATCTTCAAAGAATCAAATTTTTAATTTTGTCAAATCTAAACAAAATATTAAGCGCGGGGGGGTGTTTATTACCTACTCCAATTATTATTTTTGTTTCTCCTTTACATGTGTTGAAATGTAACTTAAAAACTGTACTTCTTAACATTATCTGATTGATTAAACTTTCATTAAAATAACTTATTTTGACCTATTTGAACTCAAAATGGAGTCTTATTTATTACACCTGTAGGGGAACGACTATTTTTTCCAATTTAATAAAAAATTGTATTTACGATTATAATGAGTAAAAATGTTTACTCAGACTGAGAATAACAATTATTAAAATACCAACATAAATTATATAGTCATTCATATCTCCAGTCAATGTTATTATTGTTACTGTTTTTGTCTGTTGAGTTAATACAGTAATATGTACAATGGCGATGCTCGTAATTCATGTCTATGAAGTCTAGGGATTGAGTTAACTTGAAGAAAAAAATACTAGAAAACAGATCATGATTTTTTTTTTTATGATCAAGAATGTTTATGATCATGATGTTTGTGATTTTATTCTTGATCATGATTTTTCTAGGACAGCGTTTGATGAAAAAAGTCATAACCCTGCTCAGAAAGTCACTTCCCTGGAAACAGTTCTCCAGGGAAGTGACACCCAGGGGAGTGACGATTTCTAGGAAAATTCAAGCTATTGGCCTGATTTTCGTAACTATGTTGAGTTTCTTTTTCTTGTCTGATAATACTACTAAAAAGGCACTAATTATTTTTATTCTATGTATTATGGTACTTTCTACAAGTTCAAGCGACAGGGAAGTGACAGGCTATGATTAACCTACACACAGTTCCTTTACATCGGCACTGCACCACGTGAACTGAGGAAGCTCCTAAAAACCAAGGAGGTTATCACTGGGTTGGCGGGATCTTAGCAGTGATGTCAACAGGAAAAAAATGTTCAAAATATTAGTTTTCCCGCCTTCACGCCAAGTTGAAAAATTTACAGGGAAGTGACCTGCGACCCAAGGGACAAGCCTGCACTAGCCCCCAACCCCCTAATTTAAGAAATAATTTCATTTAATTATTATAGTAGAATTGCTGCAAACCCCTGCAACACGATGTGCCCGCGAAATCCTGCTCAATTTCGAATCCAATGCGAGAACAGACCTGAGAAGGTGTATAACTCAACCCAGGGACATGCCAGGGAAGTGACAAATAGGGGTTTATATATATATTTTTCTTTTAGCTTTATAGCCATAGTTATCCGCATTCTAGTTGATTCATCATGTTCTTCCAATACATATATACGATAGAATATTTTTAAAAGCATGAAATTCATGTAAAATATCCCACAACTTGCTCAAGACCGGAGTTTGCCACTTTCTGCGGAATTACCCTCATGTAGCTTCAATTGGTCAGGTGCCCTCATTCCTTGCGGAGTCCTAGAAGGTCTATTTCGCACCTTAATTCATATAGGGTAATCCATTCTTTTATAACTAGCTTCAAAGGAGATATTTTGCATTGATTTGTCCGCAACAAGGGGAGGGATTACATCGCATTGTTTAGAAAATTCCCCCCTTCCCCTCCTCCCTTACAATTTATACTTCAAGGAATCTGATTTCATACCTTCCTCAATAATCAGTTGCAAAGAACATGACAAGCAATATTATGGTGCAACGTTCACTGATCACAGCGGATATAAGGGCTATTCAAGAATTATTATTTCGAACAACCTTAAACAAAGTAAATTGATAAACAGGAATTTTCCATCATTTTTAGACATTTGTGGGTAATTTTCTTGTCATAACTTTTGACCCACCCACCCTAATTTGAAACACACAGCATTCCTATGAAATCTTGTACGGGAATGAGCGATGATGAATGCCAATTCGCTCTACTAGCAAATGTTGGAATAATCACATTTACACAGCTAACTCTCTAGTCACTCATTAAGTGACTGATTAGATCAAATGACTCCCCGATTCTCCCGATCAAGAATAGAATCATAAACAGAATTTATTAATATAGACGGTTAATAATCTGTGATAACAGAACTCTGTAAGTGTTCTTGTGTAATCTAATGTATAATGTAAAATGTAAAGAAACCAAATATTCCTACTAATTTATTTTTGTTTATTAGAAGCAAATATAATTGATTAATTGGTTTTATTTAATATAAAGTACCATGAAGTTACCAAATGAATAATTTTCATATGTCACATGTACATGCAGATATAACTAATGTTCGTATTTTTGTTTATTTAAATACAATTATCAATATATGTCTAAACGGTTAAACATGTTTGATAGCAACATAGGAAACTAAGAGGGCCGAGCCCTTTAACCTACCATTTGTAAAACATGTTTTGTGACTAGCTATTTTCTATAATAAACATCCGCAACCGACTGAGTCGATATTTCTCCTTACCTTCTTTCCTGCAAATTCATCAGTCTACAGTTCGAGGTGCGGGTACATTTCTAGACGTTCCAGCCAAGCAACATAGCCAAATAAACGGTGAACGTAAAGTTTGGTTTAAGCAATTCTGTAATGAAGTGAACCTTCTGGAACTGAGGCTTTAATTCGCTAAACTTCACGTACATAATATCAGAACAGAATTAGGAAATATATGGTGGTTGCCACGTAGTCAAGAACCCTTAACAACTAGGTAAAATATAATCACTGGTGATCTAGCACAGGGGTCTCCGAACTACGGCCCGCCGCCCGCGGAAAAACATGGATGGATAGAAAAACGCTGCAAATTCTTTCACTGGGGTTTATTATTCAATTGGCTTGCATTCATTTGAATTTGTACTAAGCTTTGGAGTGTGCGTGTTTCACAGGTGATAGAGCGATTATTGAATTTCAGGAGGCACACAAATATGATCAACTGATCAATCCAAATAGGTATTTTGGTTGAGAACAGATTTACGTGCTCTATGCATACCTCCTGAAATTCAATAATTTTTCTATCACCTGTGAAACATGCGCAATCCAAAGCTTAGTATAAATTCAAATCATGAACGCAAGCCAATTGAATAATAAACCCCAGTGAAAGAATTTGCAGCGTTTTCCTGAAAATTTTTTAATTTTTCCTGAAAATTATCAGAATGCTACAACCCGTGTATCGGCTACAAAGCCTTTTAGGAGTTCACTCCAGTATCCACATTACTACATCACTACGTCACTAGGTTACTGATATCAACACAAAAACAATAATAAACCAAAATAACGCGAATGTTGGCACCATAAATCGGGCCATAGATCGGGAATGGTTTGACCTACTGACCTGGGGAGGGGCTCATTCGATTCCTCGTGGAGTGTTCTTCAAAAAGAGTACAAATTTAGGCCGCCTTGACTTTTTTTGAGGTTTCCAGGGATTTTACAAAACTTTGACAGCCCTTAAAGGGCACTTTAAATTTAGTGAGAAAGTTGGCTCAAGAATTGGGGCGTCGTCGGACCAACATGGATTTTTCCTGAAAATTTAAGCTTTTTTGCTTCGGCCGTTTGGGAGAAATCGTGCGTAGGGCGTACGGCGGACGGACGGAAAAATTTTTATTGCAGATTCGGATTCTACACCCTTTGAAACGTAAACCATGAAATTTTCAGGGGGGTTAGAATTTTTTTTTTCCAGAGCGATTACAATGGTTTATTATTGAATAATAAACCGAAATTAGGCTACCGCCAGAACGTGATGACTCCAAGGGATTCAAGAGTTTTGCCAGACAAATGATATCAATTTTTGGTTCTACGTTTCTATGCGACCAAACCTCTTCAAGAATGACACATGTCAAATCCAGATATCGAGCAACGCTTTCAGAAGAACACTTAAAAAATTTGCTTACGATTGGAATAAGAAACTATGATCCTACGTGGAAAGACATCGTAAGCAAAAAACAATTGCACACATCACATTAGATTGGTTTTCAAAAAATATTTTTTTGAATGTAAATAATAAATAAATTTAAATAAATTAAATAAGTGGAAATACCTTACATCAAAATATATTTTTTATAAATAATTTTAAATAAGTTTTGTTTCCTATATTGGGCCTAATTTTTAATTTTTCAAATTCGTCTAGGAGTGCTTAAAAACCCTAATTTCAACTGTCTGACTTGCCAAATTTTCCATTCCTGAAAATTCAATGGTTAAAATTTTTATTGAATAACGAAAAAGAAATCATGGAATTAAAAAAATATATTTAATCACTAAAAACTAATTTATTGTTCCTATATTTTTGAATTTTGAATTTGTCAAACTCGTCTAGTTTGTGTTTTCAAGTGTCTGATTTTTGAAATTTTCCGGCGGAAGCCTCCGTACCTCTCGTCAGCTGGGGGCCTAGCCCCCCAGACCCCCCTGTTGGCCCGCCCCACCACCTCCACATTATGATGTGGCCTTTGGGGCAAATAGTTTGGAGACCCCTGATCTAGCACATTCTCTCCTCTTTAATTGAGAACGTAGTCATGCAAGTAAACTGGAAATCTTCTCGATCTCCGGGATCCAGTGCTGGAAGTACTGCCTGCACTTGAAGTAAAAGTTTCAGCATTGTTTATAGCTACCTCCATGGAACGGACTTGCTCAATCGCGTCAGCTAGTTCTAAATTCGTGTTTTCCAGGAGGCGGTGGCGGATGTTGAGAGAAAGCAATCTCGCGATAAAAGCACCTCTAATGTGCTCGTCTTTGCCAATCTCCGCAGAAACAGCCGTGAACCCACAGTTTTTAGCAAGTGACTTGAGGAGAACTACTACATACTGGGCGATATTTTCGAAAGATAGCTGTTTCCAAGTGGCTAATTCGTGTCTCGCAAATATTTCATTTTTTGCCTTTGATGTGAAGAGCTCCGTGCGTAGCCCTCGCAGCTTTGTAATCAGGAAAGTCATTGACACACTCGTAGACGTTAGAACCTAAGAAATTTGTTAATACCTTCAGTAAGTCGGCATCTTCGATTTCCATCTTCTCCGCGAAATTATTGAAAGATCGAAGCCAGTGGGTTCATTCTCGTTGAGCGTTCGAGCTGTCAGGATCGTTGTTGGAACGCTCGGGTCGAAAGATCCTATCCATACTTGTGCAGCGAAATAAATTGTAATAAAGTAAACATTCTAGAGCTCGGTCTCAGTCTTTTTTGGGCCTACTTGACTTCAATCGAGATTTATTTTCAGCTTCCTCTCGTAATGAGTTGTCTGAAGCGGGATCGTCAGTTTCTTCTTCATTCACGACCTTCCTAGCGGTCCTCCTAAACTTAGCTTTAGATTTCAACGTGAAACCCCACCTGACACCATGGGAATACTTGGGATGTGTAAGAAAGATCGGGTAACATGAAAAATAAGTAAGTGTTTTCATTCAATTCCACTCTGAGGGATAAACAAGTAGTCATGGGAACATATAACTCGTAATGATAGTAATCACTGGCAATCTACAGTACAGGAGTATTGTATAAGGTAGGGAAGGATGAATGCAGAAGCAGTGATCTGCTCTACTAACTAGATTTGACAAGAAGATGGGAAGTATCATACAAGCCCCAAAAGAATCATGCTGAATACTTTCATTGCCTCAATTCGCATCTGTTTTCTGTAGTTATATTTTTGTATGGCTTAGTTAGGGATCTAGATTTGCAAGAAACTTGGGGATTGTTGAATTGGCTACTGGCAAGTGAAGCTGAGGGGTAACCACCAATCTTTTTCAGTTTCTATTTAGACGTATGGACCTGAAATTCAAGCTGCTAACGACTGTATGTGCTTTCTCCATCTTGGATTGTTTCAGACTACTCCAGTTCTGGTTTCCTCATCGACACAAAGGGCTGTCGGATTCTGGACCTCGACCCCTTCGATCCCTCGTTGGTCCAGTACTTCGGCGATGAAGATCCCATCGATTGCAACCCCGAGCGGGTCGGGAGCCTCGTCAAGTCGGAAGTCACCACGTCGGAGCTCTACGTCGACCAGACTGTCGTCCGCAATTACACCTCGGGCTTCTTCTCCTGCTGCTACAAGCCCTTCAAGAGAAAGGAAATCCAGAAAAGCAACGAGATTGAGAGAAGCGATCTCACCTATCCCTCTGACGTCGATGAAAAGATCGAGTTAGTCCTTTTCCAATTTAACCCCCCAGTTCTCCCAGTCCTGGGAATGAGACCAAAAATGGCACAAGGGTGGTGGAATGGGATTTACACATAGAAAAGGCAAATTTTTAAGGTGTTTTCTCTTTCAGAAGTAGGAAATACAAATTTTCATCCAATTTAAACGAGCTTTAATCCTTTACAGAAATTAGGAGGGGTTTGAGAACAATCAACGTTTGAATATTTGGTGCATGAACAAACGCTGCAAATTCTTTCAGTGGGATTTATTATTCAATTTCATTCATTTGGCTTCCATTCATAACTTGAATTTCTACTAAGCTTTGGAGTGTGGGTGTTTCACAGGTGATAGAGCGATTATTGAATTTCAGGAGATATGCATAGAGCACGTAAATCTGTTCTCAACCAAAATACCTATTTGGATTGATCAGTTGATCATATTTGTGTGCCTCCTGAAATTCAATAATCGCTCTATCACCTGTGAAACACGCACACTCCAAAACTTAGTAGAAATTCAAATCATGAACGCAAGCCAATTGAATAATAACCCCCAGTGGAAGAATTTGCAGCGTTTTTTATGGTTTTATGATTTTATGGCACTTGTGACCCGTACATACAGCGTTTTGTTTTGTCTGTCTACGGGGCAAAAATTTTCCTGCCGAACGCGGGGAAACGAAACCGAGGACCTGGGGTTGTAGTCCCACATCGAATGACCTTCTAATTTGTTGACTTAGCAATGCGAAGACGGATGTTGGCATTACAAGATCATCTACAGACCTGGGGAGGGGCTCATTCGATTCCTCATGGAAAGTTCTTCAAAAAGTCCATATTTAGGCTGCGTTGATTTTTTGAGATTTTTATGGATTTTACAAAACTTTGACAACCGTTAAGTGGCACTTTAAATTAAGTGAGAGAGCTGGCTAAAGAATTGCTGCGTTGTCGGACCAATATGGATTTTTCCTGAAAATTTCAGATTTTTTGCTCCAGCCGTTTGGGAGAAATCGTGCGTACGGCGGACGGACGGAAAAATTTTTATTGCAGATTTGGATTCTACACCCTTTGAAACGTAAACCATGAAATTTTCAGGGGGGTTAGAAATTTTTTTTTCAAGAGCGATTACAATGGTTTATTATTGAATAATAAACCAAAATGAACACAATTTTCTTAATCAGTGATGCGGTCATAAGGCGAATGGGATTGGATAATAATAATTATTGTTTATGGACAATCAAAATTATATGAGAAGCTGCCAATAGGATTTCCTCCTCTCAACCTCTTACCAATTATTGGAGTGGTTAACAGTTAACCTTAAGCTACTCGTACATCAATTCATTTCATTTATGCCTAGATCAACAAGACTCAAACAGCTGTTGTTTTGTTTCAGCTACTCAGAGTTTTGCTACGAGTTCAGTGACAACGTGGTGGTGACTGACGAGTTCGTGAAGGTGACGTGCACTGAAGGAGGCAGAGAGATCTACAAAGAGTTCTTCGCCTTCCCCAAGAACCCGTACAAGCGGGGAGACCCGGAGTTCAAGAACGGAGTCAATTCCAACAAGCTGAGCGTTCTCGTCATCGGATTCGACGGGATGTCTCGGCTCAATTTCCTCCGGCAGATGCCGCGGACGATCGAGTTTCTGGAGAAACGTGACGTCATAAGTCTGCTCGGGTACAACAAAGTTGGATACAACACGTTCCCCAACGTTCTCCCCGTCCTGACGGGCTACAGCGAGGGGAAGCTGCCCAGAGTCTGTTGGCCGACGAAACACTCGGTCTTTGACAACTGCACGTTCATTTGGGATCTGTTCAAGAAGCAGGGGTACGTCACATCGTACGGGGAAGACACTCCCACAATGGGCACCTTCTACTACCTCAAGAGAGGATTTCGAAAAAAGCCGGTCGACTTCTATCCGCGTCCTTACAGCCTGGAAGCGGAAGCCCAGCTGGGCAGTAACCATCGGCTCAACGTAGATCTTTGCACTGGGAAGAAACTTAGTTCCCAAGTTTTCAACGGCCTTATCAAATCTTTCACGTATACAATGAAGGATCAATTAACTTTTGCATTCTTTTGGGGTAATAGCCTAACTCACGACTACCTGAACCTTCCTAGAGTTGGCGACGGTGATTTCAAAAATTTAATGCAATTCATGGAAAGTCACGGTGTATTCAACAGAACCATGGTCGTTTTGCTAAGCGATCATGGAATCAGGTGGGGGGATTTCCGAACCACATATCAAGGGTTCCTCGAAGAGCGACTTCCATTTGTATATTTCTTGTTTCCAAGCTGGTTTAGAGAACAGTATTCTACAGCAATATACAACTTGAAAGCGAACCGAAAAAGACTGACTTCGCCTTTCGACCTCCACAAAACCCTCAAAGACGTTTTGGACTTGTCCCAAATTTCAGACGAGGCCTTGAAACATCCAAACCAGCACAAGGGGCAAGGGACATCATTGTTCAGACTGATTTCCACTGATAGAAAATGTAAAGATGCTGGAATTCCAGATGAGTGGTGCGCCTGTCATACAAATAAACCTTTACCCATCAGTTCGAGAGAATCGCAGGAAGCTGCAGCCAGCGTCGTCCTTCAGATCAATACACTGCTAAGCGGGTATCGACAATGCTCCACGCTCAAGATCGCCAAGCTTGTAAACGCTAGGTTGGAAGAAGTTCCCAACAAGGAATCCCTTAGATACTCGTTTAAAGACTATATAGTAACTTTAGAAACTACCCCGGGGAATGGTTTATTCGAAGCGACCGTTCGTTACAAATTAAACGCAGGTTTTGTTGTCCTTGGTGCAGTAAGTCGCTTGAACATGTACGGAAACCAAAGCAGTTGCATATCCAATTATGCGCTTAAATTGTACTGCTTTTGTGAAGATCAGTGGAGTTTCTAGTCAGGATCAGACTACTTCAACACTCCTAAATCGTGCGTGTATCACGCATCCGTTTTAGCTCTTCTGAGTGGGTTCATAATTCGTTACGTGTATGAGAAATATCGAGCATAACGAAAAATGAGTGACCCTACTTGAAATTTGTTGAGTGGTCTTGGAGAAGTTCCGATAGCTCACAAGTAACAGAAAAGTTCGAGTAGAAACGAAGATTTTAGAAATGAACAAGGGGTAAAACAACCACACCACTCAAAATCTCCTATTCCTCAGCCTAAAGAAAGGTAAACCGGCGATTCAATTGAATTTAGCATTAGCTCTAGCAGCGAACAGCATTTAGTTTTTATTTTAACTGCTAGATGTATCTCGTAGAATTTCCAAGTCTCGTCTTGATCCTATTCAAATAGAACCTTATTCTAGTGCTGAAACATAGAGAGTATTCGAATGATGGACCAAATACAGCTTGCGCATAGCAGCTTGCCAATGAATCTATCTTTTTATTTCAATATTAGTTATTTGAGTCTTCAAGCTGCTGTTAAAAATCATCATCGTTTCATGGATTAATGTTAGTCCGTCTGAAAGAGTCCAAAAAAGTATGAATCTTCCCTGACTTCTTTTGCCCAAAGAGATTCTTCGTCCTTGAGCCCTCAAACTTGACGAGACAGGGGCCCAAGTTTCACTAGTAAATCCTTACGAAGAAAATCTGCAAAAATGCCTTGAAAACTCTCTGTATCTTTTTCTTGTTTACGTATTTGATATTTTACGGAGGTTTTAAGTAATAATGAAGTTGATTCTTGTCTAAAGCTTCGTGGATATCACATAATTTCATATTGTAATATCCCACAACAAGCGTTGTTACCGCAATAGGCCTATCAAGCAGCCACAGTTACTTAAAGTGCGGGATTGCGAGAGATGAAGGGTTAAAATGACAGTTGGTATTTATTTTTCAAGGTTCAAACTATAGGAAGGATCCATCAGTGCAGGCTTCGTTACATAGGTAAGCGAGCGTAGGAGAAATTAAGTTAACGCGATGTTGAATTCTCAATAAGTTCTCATGTAAATTGGCTACAAAATTATGTGAGTTGTAGGTGATTCAAGGATTCGCAGGCTGCCTGACAACTTGATTCACTAACATAAGGCCAAGTTTGAATACAATTTCGAGTCAATTCAATTTCCTACATTGAAGTGGTCAATCTACTTTAGATGGGTGAGTAGAAACTATTGCAACACGATTGGACCCGTTGAGAAATGATCGCAGCATATACCTTCGGAATTGGTGTAGAAGGGGATGTTATTATCTTCAGTAACGATTGCAATTTATCGAAATCGGATAGAACTTGGGAAATATCTGGAGAATTTCGGATGCTTTGAAAGGCTA
This sequence comes from Creontiades dilutus, assembly GCA_031894815.1. Lineage (NCBI taxonomy): Eukaryota > Metazoa > Arthropoda > Insecta > Hemiptera > Miridae > Creontiades > Creontiades dilutus. Next base: position 42,673 of record JAVIWC010001547.1, read on the forward strand.
AATACGACAAGAAATTTTGATTTTCTAAGTACAATAGAACAAATACAGGGAGTTTTGGGAATTTTCCATACCAGGTTCGTTCGGAATGCGGTAAACTACTGAAAAGGGAACGAAATTTGGAATTTTGTAACTCTGGTGAATTTATTTGTCTGTCTGGTTACCTGTCTACGAGAGGGTCGAGAATCGGGAGGAGTAGAAGCAAATGTCATGAGTTACAAGCAAGATTCGCTGGACTTGGAATTCCCAATCCTTGCTAATTCGTCTCGCACCTTAAAAACTTTCCAGAGGTCTTGTGAGGTACTCCAAATTTGAAAGAGCGCAATATGGTTTCCACGGGTTTCCGAAATGAAGTCGTTATTGCTTGTGAAGAAGTTTTTAAGCTTGTGAAGTCACTGAGCTCGAGCCAAATCGAGAGTCCTCCATCATGCAGTTGTCGCTTCACAGGGGCTGACGGTTCTCCCTACCTCAGCTGGGGGGTGCGGTATATTCGCAGCTCAGTTCGAAGACATTCTATCCATAAGAAATGCTCTCACTCCTCAAAATCTTCATTTGAATTGCGATGACTGTGTTTTGATCTCTCACACGCACTGCAAAAGGGAGGGATTTTAAAGAGGGGACTTGACGATTTACGTGGTGTTGTAGCTGGAATGGACAACTTGGCACGAGGTGGTGCATTGATTAAATCTAGCATGAGAGAAGCAGCCAATGATTAGGCAGAGTTGGTAGTTGATGTTATGTTGTACTGAGTTCGGAAGAGTGCTAAGCCAGTTCTTTTTGATAATCCCAGTTCTAATGCTTGCTCTACCTACTATCTATCCCGTCTGGCAACAGAAAGCACGACAAGCAGGAAATACGAAGCCTGCTAAGTATGATCAAGCTGCAGAGGATCTTAGAACCACATTCACATCCCTGCTATGGTCTTGCGGTGGAGCTCTCGAGTGGGAGTTTGACGTTTTCCTGAAGCGAGTACAAAACGTCTGCGCAGAAAACTGGAAGAAGCTCTACTCACAACTGTCAGCATGAATGAGGGAGATATTACAATTCGCCACAATTAAGGCAGTGTCTCATATCACAAGAGGGGCTAAAAGGAAAGTAATACCACTGAACTGGAAGATGATTGCCTTCGTTTATCGAAAAATTAAAAATAAAATATTCACCTCCTCCCTACAACTCTGAATCCCAAAGATTCCCACACGTTGTTAATTACTAGATCAAGTCTACACTAATTCATCAATAAAGGAACAAAAACTTTATTAAGTTTCTTAAATTTATCAATATTGAACGGATCATTGACGTCAATTCAAAAATTCATGGATTTTATAACCAATAGGTGAATACTTGGGAACCGATTTTCTCATTTTCGAGAACCGCGTAAATCCGAAAATGGATTAAAGTACTGATTTAGTTGTCTCTGCAATCTTCTTTGCTACATTATTCCTTCATCATAATTTGGTAGCTGCTAAGATTCAAAAATATAGGCGCTGCATCAAGTGAAAGTACAGTTTGAATCTTGATATTAAGTGCAGAGGTACCAGTCTTTCTTCTAAAACCTACGTGAAAATTGTTTTTACTACTTAGTAAAAATTTCGCACGATGAATTCTGTTGTCAAATCTCCTCAGGACTGTACTAGACAATTTATTAGCAAATCTTACCATCGGGAATGTCACAAAATAGAACAAATAAGTGATACATTCTACAATTACTATATATTACCAAGATATTGCTAAAAACTGTATTGCGTAAACTATTCTCTTCTACCGACAAATCTGATTGATAGTTCAGAAACACCGCAACATCGATTACAAAACTACAAACGTGTGCTGTGTGTGCTACAGTTTGGTGTGTTATACATTAACGAAAAGTTACCATCGTATTTAATGGTTTTACACACGTATCGCATGTAATTCTCTCAAATCTTTTGTACATAGCTAGCTGGCGTAATTTTTAATTTCATGTTGTTAATACTGCCTCGAAGTTGTAGTTCATTTAAAATTGTTTTCTTCAACATTATTTAACAAAAATTGTGAACATTTCATCTCCTACGCTTCGTACTTATAAATAACAACGAATTTTTTCGTTTTTCAAAACATTCCAACGAACTTTGTCAAAACATTGGTTTTTATTTGAAAACAGGACTGTCTTAACAAAATGTGACATGGGGTACCAGATGTGTACCAACAATTTCTCAGATGCTATGGGGGTGTCTACAAAACAGAACAAAAAAATAACAAGTCACGAAAAAATGAGTTTGTCAACGAATTTTATATATTTTTTCACACAGAATCCAATACATGGTTACACTCTCGATCACACTTCGCAATTTCCTCACGGCCTGGATAACTCATCAAATGATAACGATTCGCAGTTTTTAATATTCATATTCATTTTTGAAATATAAAAACAATAGTAGTGCGAGTACTTTTTGAATTTTGTGGTGCCAGATCTACGCCTGTAGTTACCGATTGGCTAAATCGTTGTTCTGAGAATCGGTTTGGGTTCCTATTTTAGTGGTTTAACTGTTTGAGGTAGCTGTTTGCCGAATAACACCTCATTTTTACTTCTTGCTTATTTGAAGATAATGGGCTTTGAAAAACGGAAAGTTTTCGGAACGTTATTAATTTCAATTTTTAAATTGCTTTATCCCCCGTAAAATTCAACAGAAGATTTCTATTATTTAGTATTAGGAAGATGGGAAATTTTACGGCTTTTCCAACGGTCTCACGTTGTTCGTATTCACGTTTTCTCACTCAAAACCTGTTTTTCCTCATAAATACCCAAGTTTTTAATTTTCAACTCGAACTTTTTTAAGGAGTTTGACATCATGTTCAAAATCAGCTGTAAATGTCTTTTAAGACTGAGAAAATCAGCTCGTCCAAGTGGTCAGAATGATGGCGAAAATCTTCTGAACGTCGAACAAACATTCTGGTGGTACAAATACATTTTATTGATTAGATAGAAGTTCCCCGGTTCATTATTTTCAGTAATGTAATCGACACAGAAAAAACAATTTTAATCCCCCCCCCCCCTACCCCACCCCATCCCAGAAAAATTATTGGTTTACAAAACAAACGTTTACCAAATTTGGCTAAAAAAAATCAACATCGATCCGGAATGCGCCAGTGATCTCGGCTTCTTGATCTATCAACCCCAAGGGATTACAACTAAGAATTAATCTATCAATCGAACTCTCAAAAAATTCGAAGTAAGAGTGTAGTTTTTTTGTTGGATTAGGTTGGAAATTAATTCCTTGAATCAAATGAGACCACTCGGGTTGTTGTTTGAGCGTCCGTTCGCTCACCATCTGAAAAGCCACATCTCCTTTAAGATGATGAAAATCGGTCGTCTACCGTGAGGTAGGAGGTCGTGATGTAGAGCTGAAACGCAGTGCTCGTTCAAATGGAGGTCTGAGGCAGACCGCGTGGCTGGCGGGCGCTCAAGTATTTTCACCCTGAATGCAATTACAAGCTTGGCGGCGCGAGGAGTCAAGTTTTGATAATGTACCACTCACCACGACTAACATACACAGATCAGTGATTTACGTAGAATTGCTTTCTGAAACAGAAATGATAAACCTCCTGCATTTTTTATTTTTTTTTTAATTTGCTGATTAAATTTGCAAGCGTGGAAGCCAAAGAAAGCAGGTGCGAGGCGTTCTGAAAACGTTTATTAATTATCGCTATGATATGTAATATATAAAGTCAATTAAAAGTGAATTTTGATTGAATACCTGGAAACGAATCGAAACGAACAAGCTTGCTTTCATTCTTGAGAAATAATATTTGAATGACCAATTATTTTTATGTTTCCGCGCCTCCTTGGTGCTGCAGCAAGCACAAATGTTTTGTCTATGAAACCGGAGTTTTACAAATGAAACTATTCTTTTATCGATATTATATTTAAAAATTAGGCACTTTTTGACTTGTTGACTGCTGAAACCGACATGATTTGGAAGAGAGATACAGACAACCTTGCCGAGTTGCCAAGTCATTAAAATCGTGCAAACAAATGTCAGGAAATACAAATTATGACACATCAATTTTCATTGTTTTTCGATACATATTCACGTGGTACTATCCGCTTCTTCATTTGATCAAATTTGAACGCTTTTACAACGGAACCGGCGGTGAAAAAACGCGAAGTCATGGTTGAACAATTTTCATGACTAGGCAACTATCCGCGAAAGGTGAACTGGTTGCGCGCGGCCGAAAAAAATTAAATTTGGAATAAATCTGGAATAAAAATGTGGGTAGCCACATGAAAAAACTTTGCGTCCGTTTGGATATACCGGTATACACATTGCGGTGGTCGTATTTGAGATCCTTGGCCAAGAAAACATGCAGTTTCATAAATGAAAACTTAATTTTGGGAAAAGAACCATGAACATAAATCACATTAGTGACGAAAACAGAAAACAAGGAGTAAAGAGAGAGAAATAGTGAAGTAAATCAAGCGGTAAACGGACAGAACGGGAATAGAACGATAGTAGAAACGGTTGCTGGTTACGTCAGAACTGTCGTCCCGTTATCATCAAGATTTTGCTGGCCCAACCAACACGGAACAACAATTTGCCTTCTTTTTTCTTTTTTATTATTTATTTTTGACATTTTATGTCTTTACTTTGCTACATAAACTCGAAAATGTAAGGCGGACAGCGTCACGAAAATATTTCTGATGGTTTTCGCTTACAACCGATTCGTTGCTACGGATCATTATCTTCGACATTTGTGATCGTACAAAACTCGTTCACCACTCATTTGAAAGCTGTTGATTTACTTAATCTTGTTAACCTCAGTGACCACCCGATGGAACCATATTGTTAACTAACTGTGACAGTCCTGTGAGTGGTGATGATTATGTCTTTACAGTTTACCATTCGTTGCTTCGGAACCTCAGTGACCAAACGATGGAACCATCACATCGCAACCATCAACGAGCACAATCTAACGTAGTTATCATTGGTCCTACAAAATGGTTTTTGTCTTGAGACACGCAGAACCTCTCTCCAGTCTTCTGGTACTTCAGTGTGTGATTTTTGGTTGACCAGACTCATGTCCCGATCGCATTGAAGGTACGAGTGTCCTCGGATGGGGAAAATTATTGCTGTCAAAACGAGATTGGTGATGCACCAGATAGTGGATAAATCTCATCACAGTAAAATTCTTGTTTTGGCCAAACATGAATCGCAAAACATGACCAAGTTGCGCACTTTTTTGGCACGATCACAGAACCTACTAAAAAGGGAAAATGGACCTCCGTGCTTTTTCCCCCCTGAGCGCGCGGACTTGAGTTGTTCTTCCCCAGTACGGCTAATGTTTTCTTCGTTACAACTCGGGGGAAAAGTTGTTTTTGCTCCCGCTCCCCAATCCATCCAAAAGCTTCCTTGTTTTCCCAATCGATGCCACCTGCACCTCAGTTTCGATCAAAAGTGGACAAATGTGGTTTTTTCCTCCTGGGTCTTCAATTATGATCTATTTCAAACTTAGCAGATTTAGGCCGGGGGGGGTTTATAACTCAAAAGTACCGTTATTCATTACGATTTGAAATCCAATCCTGCCTAAATCTTCTAAATTTCAGAAACAAGAGTAGCAAACGAAAAAACAGGTTTTGTGCGAGAAAACATGAATATTACTAAACCCTATTCTTTCAAGAAATCATCAACCTCGGCAATGGACTGTGATAGAAACCAGCAGTTGACGGCATTCCACTCTATATTTCGTGGGGTTTCGGGTAAAAGTGACCAAGTAACATTTTTTTCAAAATGAGCTTTTTTTGTCATTCCGGTACTAAGGAACGTTGTCTACTGTGTGTTGTTGCTAAGAACGTTATCTTCAAACTGATGTGCAAGAAATACTTGAAAATAAATTTTACCTGCCTGACCCAATGAGTTTTATGTGACCAAATGGCATTTGAACTCAACCACAAAACACGAGATGGATTATAAATGTACTCTCGCTGGGCATGTAAATGTTATCAATTGCCATTTGATCACTTTTACTGTGTAAGATTTGTAAGATTGCATAGTGGGCAGGTGAAAATGACCAATTACAGTGATAGGTAATGGATAACCTTTTCTAACAGAAATAGGTATATCATTGTTATTAGATGCTTGGCAACACGATAAATTAACGAAAAAACTATTCAATCCTTAATTTCATGTAACTATGCGACTGATTTTCGAAGAATTGAATTGACCAAATGAGTAAAGCTTGAAACTCCAGGCAGGTAAAAATGATCAAATAGAGCTTTCCGAATAAACAGCTCTTATTTAATCTGAGGTGAATTTTGAAGCACGATATGAGAGGAGGGCACTAGCTAACTACCTACAGGATTTTCGAAACATAGTCGGATGAGACATCACACAACCAGTGTTCGTAAGAAGAAAATTGGTGAAACTTCAGATCGCTCCCCTGTAAAATTTTGCAAATGTTACTTGGTCACTTTTACTCGGAACCCCACGATTTGATGGTCTAAAAGGTTGACCTCTTGACATTTTGTAAATACAACGAGCCATTTCACTGTAATTTTTTAGTGAATGTAAGAAAGCTTGTTATTATGTTGTTTCTGATGCTTTCACTGCCAAGACCTCGTTTTGTGGACTCATGTCTATATGAACTTTTTTGTTTAGCGTCAAATTTTCAACGAAATCATTCAGGATTGTCCTTTGAGAACATATAGTTTACTGTTTAATCGTATTAACGCCTACTTTCTAACTAAGTGTCAACATTGCATTGAACTGTACTTGTTGCATCTCCACTTTACAAAGCTTATTAACAACGAGATACGTATTATTTTTCTATTTGCTGTGTTTTCTCTAGTATTACGATCTAAAACAGTATTCACAGATTGGTACCAACCAGCTACATGAGATACATTAAGTGGTTTTAAGATTCTAACACTCTTCGAAATATTTCTCAATTATGTTTAATCAACTTCAAGCAAGTTTCTGTAGTAACGTGATGCAAAATTGTACAAATGATTTGCAATCTAAAAATCAAAACCATGATGTTATTTTGTGGATTTCGTTGACATTCGTTATAGAAACTATTTCACACACGCAAACATGTTTTGTGTCACTATTTTATCTTATTTTAAGAATAACAACTTGTAATGAGACTTAGCTGTAGAACCCAGTCTAACTCTTTGTAATCTACCATTTAGCAAACCTTACATTATTTTTAGGATGAACAAATGTAAATATTTCGTTATCAATATTATTTTTCCGAAAAAGAAGAAAGTGTGATTGTTACCATTGGAATTCAATGTAGGGAAGGCAAAAATATTTGGTGAGAGTCTTTGGACTAGGATGTGTATTCATAACCCCAACAATTGACACGAAGGTTACGATGAATGTGGCGTCCTCGTGGTGTTGCCGGCCAGTCGCCCGTCACCTATTTGTCTAATCAAGACGAATCAGAGAAGAGAACATGATGATGGACAAGATAGAACTGCCAATTAGCAATCGATAGCTGACGTTTTCGCCATTTAATACAATCGATTTTTCAAAATAAATTCGAAATTTGATTTACGAGAGTCTCGAAAGTGACCATTCTTATAGACAGGGGTCTCCTAACTATTTGCCCCAAGGGCCACATCATAATGTGGAGGTCGTGGGGCGGTCCAACAGGGGGGTCTGAATTATACACGTGAAAACAGTGTTTTTAATCACTCCAAGACGAATTTGACAAATTAAAAATTAGGCCCAATATAGGAAACAAAACTCATTTGTATATAAGAAATATGTTTTGCATTAATTTATTTTGAAATTATTTACATTCAAAAAAATATTTTGGGAAAACCAATCTAATGTGATGTCGGCGAATGTTTTTTGCTTAAAATGAATTGCCACATAGGATCACAGTTTGTTCTTCCAATTGTAAGCAAATTTGTTAAGTGTTCTTCTGAAAGCGTTGCTCGATATTTGGATTTGACATGAGCCATTTTTGAAAAGGTTTGTTCGCATAGATACGTTGAACCAAAAATTGATATCATTTGCCTGGCAAAACTCTTGATTCCCTTGAAGTCATCACGTTCTGGTGGTAGCCTAATTTTTTCCATCCATCCGCGTTTTTCCGCGGGCGGAGCGCCAGATCAAATCCTCCAGCGGGCCGTAGTTAGGAGACCCCTGTTATAGACAATCAAACTTTTGAGATGGAATGCTAATCGCTAATTGGGGTTTTGAAGATGCCTATTCCATTACAGCTAAATAAGAATAAATTAGAATTAAAAAACAGATAGACGAAAAACTGGTGCGGAAATAACTGATAATTGAGGTTGCGATTCAGCGGTGAGCTTTCCTTCACATTTAACGCTAACTGCTGACAAAAACTTGACATCATAATGTCCTTCATTCCTTCATTTTAACATACAAGGAAACAAAGGAAACACTTTGGACACAGTAACTTTTCGGAGATTTGGTGACTAAAAATGTGCAGGTTATCAACGGTAGTGATTTTTGACCCCAAACAAAAGTAAAAACCAAAACATCCCAGACAGCGAAAGGCCGAAGAAGGTGGAAAGTTTTAAATGTCATCATTAACAACAATAACCATGATAATATTCACCATTTATTTCAAGGGACCGGTGAGAACTGCTTCCCAGCGCGTATGGTATCAAACTGTGTTTGATATCTGCAGGAGAGACTGAACGGCCAAAACATCCAATTGTTACCGACAACGAAACAAAAATAGTACCTAACATTCTGGACGTAACGCTGACGACATGAAGTTTTGACGGGTACAAAAAATATTGCTAAAAACATAAAACAATAGTTGCATTCCCAAACGTGACTCAAATGCTAAAATTTGACAATTACTCAGCGTTTGCTACCGCAAATAAATTTTTTGAAGCGAGAGCTCATACATAGCTGTGAATATAGAAGGTAGTTCATCAGGCCTTAAAACTTGGGAAATTCACCAACATTTCGAGATTTATAAAATGCCAACTAAAATTTTCGGAACTGAAATGCATTGGTTGAACAACCTGTCTCTTAGAGGCAAGACCTTTGAGTAGTAAGTTTCAGCAAGGACAGGATAGGCAAGTAGTCATTTCCGATTCGACTTAACCGAATAGGCAATACTTATTTCAATATTCTCAATTTTAAGACTGTTCATTCATGAACCACTATCGACAGTAATGAACACGGAAAAAACTATGGCGTTTAACAGATGCGAAAAAATCCACGAAAGGTGACAAAATACAGCAGTTTTCCATAAAGCTAGAGTCGGGCGAGAGCAACAATGTTGTAGAGTGAATTGGGAGCTTTCCAACGAGTGGCGAACGATTTTCGTTCTTTGGAAAATGAGTGAGATATCGTTCCCTAGTAGCGCATTGGTTGTAAGCAGAAATCATTGAAACATGAAGTAAAAACAGTTGGAGTTTTGTCTTGTAGAAATGTTCATACTCATGTAGAAACCTGGTGTTTTAAATTCAAAAGACCAACTCAAAAAGTAAATAATTGATATATACTTTTAATATTTCCAGTTTTAAGACTTTTTGTTTATGAAAAACAACTATCGATAGTAGAAGTGTGTCGATACAGCTGTACCGGGACTGTGGAACCGACGTGGAACGTGATTGCAGTTGGTGATCTAGTCTTTCTCAGTACAGTTCCAAGGAACGGGAAGTTCAGTTCCAAGCAGTCACTGTTACCGACACGAGCCCAAACCTGTACGCAACAGCTCAGCGGAACGCGAAGATGGGGCGGTTCCGATTAAAGGGGAAATGGTATGTTTATGATGCGGTAGCCCGTTCCTTATGGGCATCTATTTTCAAAAACAGGGGAATTATCGTCAAACAGAAGGAGTTACACCGCATGTCGATTTTCCAACATGTAAATATTCCGATAAACTCGAATTTGCACTGACTATTGAGTTCTAAGAGACCCACGTTCGTATCCAAGAGGTTCATTATATTATTTGCGGACATTACCTTGAATTCTTTCCTATTTGATATCAAGTTAGAGCTCTGATATGTAGAGATTATTCTGCGTCATGAAAGGGGGGTGACTACTGAACCAATAACGGAACAGTACCAGCATTTTGGAACGGTTACTTTAATGTCACTGTAACCATTGGAACCGTTCCTGAAAAGTACTTGGACCGACACAACCCTAATCCATAGTTTAGTACGAAGACTATCGATACTTTTTCCCGATAGTTTGTTCGATGATGACTTTCGATACTTGCGGAACGATGCTCATTCCTATCTCACATCGTCAAAGTTCTCCATGAACAACGGTGACTGAAGACTGGGACAGCTCCGAGTCCCCTTAATTATACATCATACGAAGCTATTGAGGGTCGCCTACTTTGAATAGCCGGGTCAGGGGAATCTCTAATGGCCACTTCAGACGCGTGAATGTTACACTACTCGATATTGCGCAGAATAGACCTCTCCCAGTTGTGATAAAAACTATCAGATAAGGTAATTAATCGAAAAAAATTTGTCCCCGTTTCCTCAACAACTCGTGCAAGTCATTGAATAAATAATTTATTTAAAATTACTGAAATTAACATAAACAAGGGTACCAACTTCTACCGTGCATAGGTCGGTAGCTGGTACCTCGTATTTAGCGTTCTATACAAATACATATAGCTAGGAATACCCATTTGTATAATTATTTATGCCTAGGAATGAGAGAAGTATTAACAAACGTAAACCTGTAACCATTAACGTATTAGCTGAATGAATACAGACACGATTGTGAATCGTTCTTTTGTAATATAAGTAGTTCGATTAAGAGATTATTGAAAATGATTTGCATTAATACGAAATAACGACTCATTACCTAATTACATGTATACTTACCTATTTCTACAAACTGTAAAACAATTACTACTTAGCTAATGAATGATTTATTATGAAATATGTAAATGGTCAGTCAAGCGACTTCTGAACCGCATTGTACGCAGATTTCTTGTATGGTAGGTTTTTCATGGATTTGAACCTATATGCTTTTTGACAAATCGTCTGTGATATCTGTACTGTGTTAAAGGTAATACTACAATGAACATTGTGACATGTACCGAATGAAATAAATTAACGCTAGTGAAAACTTGACTTCTGACTGTTGTTATTATTGTGTTACACACCGCCTTACCCATGATGTGGGGTAGAGTAGGACAGAGTTTAACGTTCTGTTAAGGAGAATAATCACAATAAAATATTGTAATTGTCCCATTGTAATCTGGAAAAATCATGCTTGATATTTTTTCGACTTTGAAACAGGTATAGAGGTAAAATCGGACAGTATCTGGGGACAGGTTTGAACGCGCAAGAATGGACTATGAAAATTTAAAATGCTCAGAATTGTGGATATACATTTGGATATATTCGACTCCTACGTGTTATACAACTCATTTCCGAACAAAAATGCCTCATACCAATTTTTTGCCAAGAGCCTCGTTTCCGAGTTGTTCGCGATTTAAGATTTTTTTCGTGTTTTCGATCTTATGTCATTAAAACTGTCATAACTCCTTCAATTTTGGAGATAGCTCAAATTTGATGACACCGTTGGAAAAAACGTTAAATTTTCTATCAATTTGATGTCAGAAAACATTTTTTTTAATGGCACTGAAGATGTGCGGATGCTGCGCGAAATGGCAGTTGAGGTTTTGTCAAAAGTCTCGACGAAAAAAGGTTGGAGGCGGGATATACGTAACTTTTCTCGCTGAATAGAATGGTGACAACGCCAGATCTCTCAAGTGACGATTTCAGTTAGTTCTATCGGATGCATAAACCAGTCCATTTGTGAACCGTCTACGGCATTCCCAAGCTGTTCGGCCAAAGTTAGGATAATCGAAGAGCCGAGAGACGGCTGTTGTTCGTGTTCATTTACGATTGATTGCGATGAGTTGCTTTCAGTTGAGTAGCTACACCACAAGTGAGTATGTTGACATGATTTTCGTGTAAGGTTCTGCCAGTTTGAGTGTGAGTTATGACAGTTTTAATGACATAAGACCGAAAAACCGAAAAAAATCTTAAATCGCCAATAACTCGGAAACGAGGCCTCTGTTAAGATGTCCAGCCAAAGTCGGGATAATCGAAGAGCCGAGAGACGGCTATTGTTTGTGTTCATTTACGATTTGGGAGGCTTTCAGTTGAGTAGCTATACCACAAGTGAGTATGTTGACATGATTTTTGTGTGCGGTTTTGCCAGTTTGAGTGTGAGTTGTGACAGTTATAATGACATAAGACCGAAAACACGAAAAAAAATCTTAAATCGCCAATAACTCGGAAACGAGGCCTCTGGCAAAAAATTGCTGGGAGGCATTTTTGTTCGGAAATGAGTTGTACAACACGTAGGAGTCTGATTGTGTATAACTCCTAGGACACCCTGAATAACTAAAAATGACCTAATGTTTGAAAATTGGGAAAGCTACGGAGAAGGCATTGTCTTGTTCAGGGGCTCGGATATGCAATGACCCGCACGACCCCCAGGTCTTGAAGGAGGGGTTGCTTTGTGCGCCGTGTATTACCAACCCCAATCTGATTTGGCCGTAGCATTGGGTATTGCAATGTTGATAATTTGTTGTTTCTGACCAAATTCAGTTTTAGTAAAATGTTTGTTGACTCAAACACATTTTCCAGTTGTAGGACAATGGCGAGGTATTGGGGTTTAAATCGAGTTCATATAAAGAGTTAGAGCTGAAACAAGATTGTTAAGATATAAACCAAAAAATGGATATTTAAAAATGAAAATGAATTTAATGAATGGAAACGTTCGTTTGTGAACAGCGTCTACGGCATCCCTAAGATGTCCGGCCAAAGTCAGTATAATCGAAGAGCCGAGAGACGGCTATTGTTTGTGTTCATTTACGACTGATTGCGATGAGTTGCTTTCAGTTGAGTAGCTATACCACAAGTGTGTTGACATGATTTTTGTGTATGGTTTTGCCAATGGTAATGCTTCTGAAGCAGCAAGGGAGTCACACTCCTCCTGTGTACAACTCACACCCTTGCGAACACGTCGGACAGTATGAGGAAAAAATATTGGTAGATAATATTGTTTATGTCACTGATCCTTTTTTTATCTAGTAAACTATCTTCTTTTATCTACTAATCCTTTTCTGTCACCAAGGTTTGGTTATTACTACCAGCTATGTTCAATAGCTATAGCGCACCATGATGAATGGGAATATGCAATAGGGAAACCACGCTGAAGGAAATTCAGCGAGGAAAGAGACGAAAGGGAAGAACGAAAGGGAACGAAGTCAAAAAGAACCGTGATGAAAGGGGTTCTGAACGGATAACCGTGAAATCAACATTAATCCGAAGCGCGATTATCCACTGTACCTAGGATCAGACTATGGAACAATTTCATGTCTGCCAAACACCGTCAGGTATTAAACCGCTGAGTGCAGCCTCACTTATGGCTAAGGACGACTGAACAAACCCAGTCGCGAGAGTCACTTGCTAGGCGTTGTACAGCAGAAATTTACGGTAAGCTCTCGCCAACTGGTTGGATATAAGGTATTTGAAATTGAGCGAGGGATTCCATCCGACTAAGGCAGTGGTTCTCAACCTTTTTAACACTGTGATCCCCCTTTTAGCTTGAGAATTTTGGCAACCCATTTGTAGTTACATCGTGGAGTTGACATCCGAACATAAGAAGACAGCAATAATTGATTGTTATAATATTTATTTTACAATAATGAAATTAATTTGTTTTTTTCGCGTTGGATCTTTATTTTACCCTGTTTTCAGATTGTTTTGGGGATTAATTTTCAAGGTGTGGTTGACAAATGCACAAATAGTATATTGAAACCTGTTTTTGTGCATCGCTCTGTAAGTAGTTAGTGGTGCTTTGATTTTTTAATTTCTTCTTATTATTGTATATAATATATGTATATAAATAAATAATTATTTGTATACGTTACTTGTTAATTACCTGTATCACTTTTATTCCCTCACAAGAACCATTATAACTATCATATCTTTTCCTTTTTTCAGTCCTCGTAATTCAAATGAAAAGCGAAAAATCGATTTTCTCGACAAGTGACTCACCCGTTTTTTCCCCTAACACTTCATCTTATCCTTATTTCAGACCTTGTTATCAAACTTGTCAGGTGAGAACTGTTAGTATCTTGTGGCAGCCCTAGCATACTTAACTAGACCGCTGCATGTAACTCCATCATATTTCCCATCCAAAATCTGTACAAGTTCGTCCCTCGTACACAAGCACTAATGTTGTGTACTCGTATGAGTATTAGGAAAGAACAAGCTCATGGTAACAGATAAGAGGTTGACCCAGTCTACCTACATTGTACCAGTATTTGCACAGCGTTATCTTCCTATTGCTGGTCCTATGAGAATCCTCAGTCTCCACGCTGATTCGAAAAAGTATTTGCCCATTAACGACCCCATCTCTACATGACCTCCCCCACTTTTCGCTCGGTTAATTCGACTTGGACGGTGTAAGGGACGCGCGGATGTTTCTATCAAACCAGTTGTGTCGAGGAAGCGGGAAATACATCACGTGCCGTAGACAACATGGTCGAAGATCACGGTGAGCCGTCTATTTACTCGTTACGCCGAAAATGAATAGTCTTAAGGAGAATCACATCAAACATGAAATGATCATCCATTTAAACCAACATTTTGCAAAATTCCAGAGAGATCTCGAAATAAAAATGAAGAAAACGAACTAACTAACTTTTTGCATACTTCTGAACTGATTTCCAGACTTTTAAAAAGTTACGACGTTTGAGAGAAATCGTGCGTACGGCGTACGGCGGGCGGATGGAAAAATTTGTATTGCAGTTTGGATTCTACACCCTTTGAAACGTAAACCATGAAATTTTGAGGGGGGGGGGGGGGGGGTTAATTTTTTGAATAATAAACCAAAATTGATGAAACAGGAAATAAATGAACGAAATAGCAACCTGTGAAATATCAGTGAGCACGAAGTAGACACCACAAGTGCAAAACTTCACGGCTTCTACATAAATGACCATAAAGTTTTTACCAATTGAAATAGTGTTGGAATTATCTATGATGATTAACACTTATTTCTACCCCAAAAACCTAATTTACTATTTCAATAATTTAAACTTGAAAATAGAAATTAATGGTGAATTGGGTCTTTTTAATGAATAACAAATCGGATTGGAGTTTATATAGATTTATTGAATCTGATATAGGTCCGATATGAAATCAAGAGAGAATTTGGGTTGTATTAAGGAACCGTAAATAATGGAAAGGGGACTTGCCAGTTATGAGACGGCTAGGGATCACAGAACATAGAGTAAACATAGAGTGTATTCTATTTTCTATGCTAGGGATCAACTACTCGTCTCACAACGCGCCTCTTGGGGTATCAATGAAGTATCGGCCCGCGTCCGTGTAGCAGTTCCAGGAACTGCTACACAATGTACTCGCCGATGCTAAATCCGGCGCGAGTTTTCTCAAAAGTCAAGTTAGCAGCAAGGGGAATATCAAGCCGCCGAGAAGAGCACATTCTTACTCAAGTAGTTGCAACAAGTACAGCTACAATAAACCCCCAAGACTGCGCGAACAACGTCACTGACATGTTCATGTATGTAGCTGCCCCGAGCAGCGAATGGAGTCCTTCTGTATTGACAATTGTACCTGGCTTCATTATTCATCGACCCTTCGTGAGCCGTTCACGTCTTTATTGTTCACTTTTCTGCAATTCATTCAATCCAATTCATGATTGAACTGTTTCACCATTCATACACATACCTGGAATTCCTCAATTCCCGATAGAGGGTAAATTATTTTGGAATAAAATTCATTTGTATTAGAAAAACGCTGCAAATTCTTTCACTAGGGTTTATTATTCAATTATTCATGATTTGAATTTCTACGAAGCTTTGGAGTGTGCCTGTTTCACAGGTGATAGAGCGATTAGTGAATTTCAGGAGGCACGCAAATATGATCAACTGATCAATCCAAATAGGTATTTTTGTTGAGAACCGATTTAATGCTATGCATATCTCCTGAAATTCAATAATCGCTCTATCACCTGTGAAACACGCAAACTCCAAAGCTTAGTAGAAATTCAAATCATGAATCATTGAACAATAAACCCCAGTGCAAGAACTTGCAGCGTTTTTTTCAAGAGCGATTACAATGGAAAAACATTCTATTTGAAAATTTTAAATTTCGTAAGATGGAGCATGCATATCAGAATGCTTCAACCCTGTGTATCGGCTATAAACCCTTTTACTAGTTCACTCCAGTATCCACATTCACTACATCACTAGGTTACTGTGATAAAAAAAGGGTGTTGTTTTTGTTTTGATCGGCAGTAACCTAGTGAATCGTGAATGTGGATGCAAATGTTGGCACCAACATACATCGGGAATGGTTTGAGCTACGGACCTGAGGAGGGGCTCATTCGATTCCTCATGGAAAGTTCTTCAAAAAAAGTCCAAATTTAGGCCTCCTTGACTTTTTTTGAGGTTTTTAGGGATTTTCCAAAACTGTGACAACCCTTAAAGGGCACGTTGAATTAATTGAGAGAGCTGGCTAAAGAATTGGGGCGTTGTCGGACCAACATGGATTTTTCCTGAAAATTTTGGTTTATTATTCAACAATAAACCATTGTAATCGCTCTGGAAAAAAATTCTAACCGCCCCAGAATATTTCATGGTTTACGTTTCAAATGGTGTAGAATCCGAATCTGCAATAACAAATTTTCCGTTCGTACGCCGTACGCACGATATCTCCCAGACGGCTGGAGCAAAAGATCTGACATTTTCAGGAAAAATCCATTTTGGTCCGACGACGCCCCAATACTTGAGCCAGCTCTCTCACTCCATTTAAAGTGCCCTTTAAGGGCTGTCAAAGTTTTGTAAAATCCCAAAAAACCTCAAAACAAGTCGAAGCGGCCTAAATTTGTACGTATTTGAAGAACATACCATAAGGAATCGAATGAGACCCCTCCCAGGTCCGTAGGTCAAACCATTCCCGAAGTATGGCCCGATTTAAGGTGCCAACATTTGCGTTCTTTTTTCTTTATTATTGTTTGTTTGTAACCTAGTGATGCCGATAGCGTCGAGCTGTAGTGAAAGTGGATACTGGAGTGATAGCCGATGTGGATACCTGTAGTTTATAGCCAATACACGGGGTGGAAGCATTCTGATATGCATGAAACGCTGATAATATATAGGTAAATATTATTCAATATTATTACTGGGGTAAATTCAAGCATTCTTTCTCTTTGGTTTATTATTCAATTGGCTTGCGTTCATCATTTGAATCTGTACTAAGCTTCGGACAGTTCTGCGTGTTTGACAGGTGATAGAGCGATTATTGAATTTCAGGAGATATGCATAGAGCCCGTAAATCTGTTCTCAACCAAAATACCTATTTGGATTGATCAGTTGATCATATTTGTGTGCCTCCTGAAATTCAATAATCGCTCTATCACCTGTCAAACACGCACACTGCAAATTCTTTCAGTGGGGTTTATTATTACATTTTATTCATTTGAGTTGCATTCATGATTTGAATTTCTACTCAGTTTTGGAGCGTGCGTGTTTCACAGGATACAGCGATTATTGAATTTCAGGAGATATGCATGGAGCACATAAATCTGTTCTCAACCAAAATACCTATTTGGATTGATCAGTTGATCATATTTGTGTGCCTCCTGAAATTCAATAATCGCTGAATGTGGATGCAAATGTTGGCAACATAAATAGATATCCTGTGAAACACGCACACTCCAAAGCTTAGTAGAAATTTCAAATCATGAACGCAAGGCAATTGAATAATAAACGCCAGTGAAAGAATTTGCAGCGTTTTTATTGCAGATTTGGATTCTACACTCTTTGAAACGTAAACCATGAAATTTTCAGGGGGGTTAGAATTTTTCTTTCAAGAGCGATTACAATGGTTTATTATTGAATAATACACCAAAAGGTTGAATTCAATTGGAAAAAGATTTAATGCAACTGAAAAATACTATATTTACATCGTCCTTGGTGAGCGTATCCATTACATTGTTATGCTCTACATCTGATGAGAAATAAAACGTACATTAGTCTATTCATGTAATAATTCAACTATCAAAAACTTGTCTTGTCATCCCTCACCATGAGCGACAATCATCTCATCTCAATTGGTCACGTCAACCCTGAGGGTCCATTTGCTTCATCAAAACGACCTATCAAGAAGGCCGAAGAGAATAAATGTTCCAGTCATGATCGTGTGAGCGAAATCTCGAAAGTTATTGTGCCTACTCAAATTATGTAAAAGTGATTTGTTTCTAGAGATGGTACTAATCTATTCAACCAAAGATTGTAGTATTCAAAAATGTTGGTATTTTTATCGATTTTCTAGGGCCATTATGAAATTTGATCTTTTGGCGAATAAACTAAGTTTTTATCTCAATCGCATCTCTCTCTTGATATTTATCTTGAAATGAAAAGTGTGATACGGGAGTAGCAAAGTACGAGCACTTAAATCTCATTCCATTGAAATTGAATTCCATAGAAATGAGGGATATAATCTAGGCAGATTTGGATTGTACACCCTTTGAAACGTAAACCATGAAATTTCCAGGGGTTGTTAAAAAAATTTTATCAATCAAAAATCATTTTGTATAATGAAATGCGCGTTTCTAAGTTTAAAAAATAACTAGAAATTAAAAATCCTATTAACAACTAAATGCTAATGAGTCTATGATAAGTACTTTTATAAAAAATTATTACTCAAAGGTATTTTAGTTCTTCATTAGATAGCGCATCACCGAGTTACTGGAACAGAGACAGTGCTTCATTGGTACAGTATGAAACACACATAGAAATCTGACTGAAATTTTACGAGATAAAATGAGAATACAGGCAAAAAGAATAATTCCGCTCGCTCTCTTAATTTGAATTGAAGCTTGGTAGATGGCGTTATGGATAGTACAACCACCAACCAAGCTATTTGGGATGTCGCCAGCTACGCGCCTAACAAGTCTAAGGTGTTTTACTATGTCGATTGCAAAGGTTCATTATTGAAAACCATTAACCGAAATTCCACGAATGCTGACATGAAATTAATAATAATACGGAGGCATATTGTTACGGGCGTTGGTTTAAAATAAAAACGAGTAAGAACTGACTAGAATGAATTCAATAAACTGTGAACGAATTGACTATTTTATGAGAAGTTCCTAGCGAATTAGGTAGTTGGAAGCCCAAGATGTCTCGAACCGATGCAGCGCGTTTGACAATGAAAACTGAACTGACTCCTGTAGAGGGGGCCCGCAGTGTGGCTTGCTCGCCAAGCAGGGATGGGCAGAATCTGAATCATGGATAACATTGAGATTTTTAATAACAGGACTATTTTTCTATGAATATGGATGCGATTCAAATCTTAATCACAGAAAAAAGAGTACGATTAAAATCATAGCCACAGCGTATGATCAAGAATAATTTCATAATTACAGGAATTTGTGATTGATCACAGAAATATGAGATTAATCGCTGGAATCTGTGATTAATCGCAGAAATAGTGGCCCTTGAGACAGCCCTGCTCTTGTTACCGGCAAACACTGCTTGAAAAAAAGAAAAGAAAAATGGTGCAAAACGCATTTTCCTCAGCGGAACGACTGACCCTTGAATAAATAAACGTAAAATATCAATAAGTTACGTACGGAGGATACACCGTTGGTTTAAAAAAAACAGTAAAACTGACTGAATGAATCAATAAACTGTGAATGTAATTACTATTTTAAAAGAGAAAGCGAATTAATATTGGACCCAAGATGTCCGAACGGATGTAGCGCGTTTGACAATGAAAACTTTTTGGTCATGGAGAGGGGGTCCGCAGTGTGGCCTGCTCCCCAAGCAGGGATGGGTAGAATCTTAATCATGAATAAGATTGAGATTTTTAATAACAGGACTGTTTTTCTATGAATATGGATGCGATTCAAATCTTAATCACAGAAAAAGAGTACGATTAAAATCATAGCCACAGCGTATGATCAAGAATAATTTCTGGTAATTACAGGAATTTGTGATTGATCACAGAAATATGAGATCGATTAATCGCAGAAAGTTGGCCCTTGAGACAGCCCTGTCTGATGGGTTACCGGCAAACACTGCTTGAAAAAAAAAGAAGAGAAAAATGGTGCAAAACGCATTTTCCTCAGCGGAACGACTGACCCTTGAATAAATAAACGTAAAATATCAATAAGTTAACGTAGAACACCATTAAAATACACATAAACACCCTGTTATAGGAACGAATGTAGGTATAGTTTTAAAAGAGAAAATACTTGAAAAGGGAGAAATATTAGAAAAACGTACTGCTTGTATGTAGAGAAATGAACAAGCAAACAATGATTGAAAAAATGGATGAAAATATCTATTTATGCTACGACATTGTCTCTATGAGTCTGATCTGACGAAAATAAAGAGCCCATACAAATGAGAGCTCCACAGAATTGTAGCACAAGGCAAGTAGGTAGGTAACTTAAAAGGTAAGTAACTTTTGAAAAACTATCATACAATGGCAAACAATATCAAAACTCTTATTATATTACTGCAAGTTGGAGTTCTAAAAGTCAACTTTAAAAATGAATTCCCCCCCTTCTGGGAGTTTGGGTGCACTTGCCCCACGATCAGATTTTTGTGGGGAAAGTGCACAACTGGGTCCAACATTTGAACAAAAACAATATCAGCAAAAAATCAATGCTACAGATAAAATACAACATCAGATGTATTCAATTACCTCTTCAAAAAGCTACAATCAGCACCACAGTAATGGGCAAGTCCATGTAACCTGGCAAAGGTCTCACTCCACATGCCTAGCTAAACAGAAGCTGGAAGTTTGCAACCTTCCCAAGTGTTTACTTTTCTCACTAGCTCCATGTGTTGCATTCACAACTAAGCACATATACTTCACTCTTAGCTCACTAGATGGCAGCTTCATTCTCAAATGGTTTATAATAATTATGGCCTGCTTGTGCACTTGCCCCACTAGAGATCAAAACATCAAAAAACACAAAGAGATCAAAATCAGTTAATAAAAATTAGATCAAAATTAGACCAGCCTGGCTTCAAAAAAAAAAAAAAAAAAAAAACATCGAACGAGTAGAGAGCAAGTCCTCGCAGCAATTCAGATACAAATTCTCCAAAAGCTTGTTGTCATAACTAGGAATGAATATAGGGAATGCGATGACAAATTTGACTCTCCACCACCTCTAAATTGTGGTGAAGTCATTCTGAATATAGCAGGGGGTTTTAGCGATGTTCCTCAGCACATCCTTCTGAAATATGGAAAAAGCTTTCGATTGCTCTGAGCAATGGAGCCCCACAACCGCACTCCTCAAATCCATACGGGCTTTAGAACTTGGTTGAACAGGGTTAATTTGTTTTAAACAAATAATTTTGATCGCCTGCCTATTAACCAGAATAGTTTTTGAATTTGAGAGTCATTTCTGTTGGTTCTTCTCTACGTGCAAATTCTTCTATCTCGACACTAATATCGCAATTGCGATGGAAGGTGGTGGCGAAGATTTCCGTCTATAAAAGGTGATACGTTTCATTTTTGTTTCAGGGTTGGACACACAGCTGTTAGCGCTCTTTCTGAAGAAGCGATTCCACGATGAGAAACCCGTGGAAATCGTTTCCGTTGAAGTGAAGAACGCTGTCCCCAAAGGAGACAATTACGCCAGCTTGGTGTCTCGCGTGAAAATGGGTTGTCTAACGGCACAAGGGAGGAAGAAAAATGTTTCGATAATCGTCAAAACTGAATTGCAAGGCGAAGGAACCAAAGAAGTATTTAAAGCAATTCCGGCATTCTCAGTCGAAACAAGAGTGAGTATTAAACATGTTCTCAGAAGTTTTTTTCTCTTTAAATAATAAACTTTTGTAATCAATAAATAAAATGAGGCCTCTCAAAAATTGTTTCAGATACGTAGAATCTAAAACATATGTATGGGGGGGGGGGGGGGGTAACCACATTTATATCTATCTATCTACAACCGAACAATTAAACTATTTGTAACTTATGATCCCCGGATTATTTTAACGCAAGACTTTTAAAATATTAATTATGTATAGAATAAGAAGTGACAAACGGTTATTTTTTGACATTTCCCTAATAATGGCAAAAATTCAAATGATTTGGAGAAGGTTGAATTTAACTTGCAAAACCTGAGATCAGTAACTTACTAACAGCAATGGGGGTAAAAATATTGCACTAACCAATATGGAAAGCTCGAACGTTCTCAACATTCAAATTCTATCAGTTGATCTGAGCAAGGGGAAAATCTCAAATTTCGTGGATTATTCCCGTTTTGGTAAATTATTCAATAATAAACCATTGTACTCGCTCATGAAAAAAAAAAAAAAAAAAGTCTAACCCCCCTGAAAAATTCATGGTTTATGTTTCAAAGGATGTAGAACCCAAATCTGGAGAAAAAATTTCCGTCCGTCCACCGTACGTTTTCCCCCAAACGGCTGGAGCAAAAATCTGAAATTTTCAGGAATAATCCATATTGGTCCGACAACGCCCCAATTCTTCAGCCAGCTCTCTTACTTGATTTAAAGTGCCACTTAACGGTTGTCAAAGTTTAGTAAAATCCCTAAAAACCTCAAAAAAAGCAAGGCGGCCTAAATTTGAAGAACTTTCCATGAAGAATCGAATGGGCCCCTCCACAGGTCCGTAGCTTAAACCATTCCCGATGTATGGCCCGATTTATGCTGCCAACATTTGCATACACATTCACTACATCACTAAATTACTGCGATTAAAAAAAAAAAAAAAAAAAAAAAAACCCTGTTGTTTTTTTTTTTATCGCAGTAACCTAGTGATGTAGTGAATGTGGATACTGGAGTGAACTCCTAAAAGGGTTCATAGCCGATACACGGGTTGAAGCATTCTGTTATGCATGAAACGCTGCAAATTCTTTCACTGGGGTTTATTATTCAATTCATTCATTTGGCTTGCATTCATGATTTGAATTTCTACTAAGCTTTGGAGTGTGCGTGTTTCACAGATGATAGAGCGATTATTGAATTTCAGGAGGCACACAAATATGATCAACTGATCAATCCAAATAGGTATTTTGGTTCAGAACAGATTTATGTGCTCTATGCATATCTCCTGAAATTCAATAATCGCTCTATCACCTGTGAAACAGCACACTCCAAAGCTTAGTAGAAATTCAAATAATGAATGCAAGCCAAATGAATGAAATTGAATAATAAACCCCAGTGAAAGAATTTGCAGCATTTTGTATGGCTAAAAATGCGGTATTTCCGATTTTACTCCGGAAAAGTAACGTTTTTTCAACTGTACCCTTTCTCCGCCCCATTTTTCTTCCAAAATACGTACAAAGGTTTTCTAATTGTTTTCGGGCACTTACAAAGGTGGTTAAGTAATTAAAAATAATAAAACAGTTGCAAGTCTTACAGATATCAACAGAGTCATGAACATATCTAGTTATCCTATCAGACGTCCGTACTAACATCAATCTAAAACCTTTTTATTACTAAAATTCTCAAAACTAGTTCTTTTATATTCAACGTAGTACAAATGTGATGTCCACAATTATCAAGCGTGTTAATGTTCACCAAGTTTCTAAGCGGTATGCGTTTTCCAGGTTTATACGTCAATTTTACCCAACATGGAGGACTTGATGGAAGAATTCAACGACAAGCGTGAGAAAATATGGGGTAACTTGCTGGGATTCAGACCTTACAACATGATCGCTTTTGAAGATCTATCGGTAAGGCAGTTTCTTTTACGAACTAATTATATCCACTCGTTTCATAAGAAAATATAAAAACCACTGAAGACCGAAGAAAAAAGTTGAACATTTATACAGTGAATAAATTACTTGGTAAAAGATGGACTAAGATCGACTAGAGTGGAAGATCAAATGCTCCCAAAATACGATAAGTGTAGTGTGTTACATTTTAGAAGAATTATCGTTAAAAGAAAGAAGAAGAAACCATAATAGTGGTAGAGGTTGAAAAGTAGTAAAAAGTTGAGAAAAGAAAAATCAGATGAAAATATTTACACGTATTATTGATGTCTTTCTTGTTATAAACTGTTTTCCCTGTCCTATTATACAGGGTGTTTCATTTCGTGACGGCCACAGGCCAGGAGAAGATTCTACGGAAAATTTCTGATCGAAAATGCCTCTTAGCAATTTTTTTACACCCTTGGAAATGCGGTTTTTTTTTAAATTTTAAGATTTTTCTCGTTTTTTCGACCTTATCGCATTAAAACGGCCATATCTCCCACATTTTGCGTGCGATTTCAAATCTGAACCCACCATTGGAAAGAGCGTTGAATTTCCTATCGCCTGGTAGAAAGTATTAAATGAAAAAATCAGCTTGAAAAGGACATTTTCAAAGTGGAGATCTCGACTTATTTCAAAAATGAGCCCTGTATTCAATCTGAAGAAGCCTTGTATCAATGAGCGACGCAGATTTGTACACGAAGGAGTGAGAGTCCGCCGGGCTGTTCCAACAAAAACCTGTGTACTTACCATTGCTTTTTTCCAAATACAGATGGACCGACACCCGCATTGTGAGTAACAGACAGATACACGACACAGCATTCACGTAAACATCATAAATACCTGAGGAAATACCCTTTATTGGGAATCTGTTAGGGAATCGCCGTTGATATTCCCTCACAGCTTCACGGGCATTTACATTTGCGTACCCAAACACAAGCATTCCACATTGGTGAATGTCACAGGCATTGTACTGATTGCGAAAAGCGAAAAGCAATTTATCACAGAGGTTTTTTTGTAAGCCTGGCGGACTCTGACTCCTATGTGTACAAATCTGCGTCGCATCATTGACATAAATTGTCTTAGATTGAATGGAAATTTTGAACAGTATCTACTTAAAAATGTACAATTTATTACAACACTTCATTAATGATTTAATACTTTTTACCACACGAATCAACGCATGATGAAAAACCGGAGTATCCAGTAAAAAACCACGTTTTTCTTGCTTGAAAGGCAATGTTCTCCCAGAAAACTACATGGATTTTCAAATGTGGTTATATCGCTGGAAAGCCTAGATTTTGGCGCATCTTTTAGCACTACAGGCTAAAATTCACAAGCCTTATTACAGGGACTCATCAGCGTTTGAAGAAAGTCGAGATATCCACGATTTGACAACGTGTCCTTTTCGAGCTGATTTTTTCACCCGTTTCGCTTGCTCAAAAAACTGGTTCTTCGTTGGGCGATAGAAAATTCAACGCTCTTTCCACTAGTGGGTTCAGATTTGAATCGCACGCAGAATGTGGGAGATATGGCCGTTTTAATGCAGTAAGGTCGAACAAACCAGAAAAATCTTAAAAATAAAAAAACCACATTTCCAAGGGTGTAAAAAAATTGCTATGAGGCATTTTCGATCAAAAATTTTCTGTAGAATATTCTCCTGGCCTGTGACCGTTAGGATATGAAACACCCCGTATTGTAAAAAATCGTTCAGATTAAGCGGATAAGGAACTGTTATATTTATTATTTTCCTAAGGCTGCTGTAATTACTTATAATTATTTTTTGTACTATTCCGAAACGGCTCGTCACCCGGAAGACGGACAAGTCCATGCCGCATACATGTTATTCGTTTCTTTGTTTAAATTTAACCCCCCCCCCCCCTTAAAATTTAATGGTTTACGTTTCAAAGGGTGTAGAATCCAAATCTGCAATAAAATTTTTCCGTCCGTCCGCCGTACGCCGTACGCACGAATTCTGCTGCTCCAATTCTTTAGCCAGCTCTCTCACTTAATTTAAAGTGCCCTTTAAGGGTTGTCAAAGTTTTGTAAAATCCCTAAAAACCTCAAAAAAGTCAAGGCGGCCTAAATGTGGACTTTTTTTTAAGAACTTTCCATGAGGAATCGAATGAGCCCCTCCCCAGGTCTGTAGCTCAAACCATTCCCAATGTATGGCCCGATTTATGGTGCCAACATTTGAATCCACATTCACTACATCACTAGGTTATTGCGATTTTTTTTTTTTTAAATCATCGCAGTAACCAAGTGATGTAGTGAATGTGGATACTGGAGTGAACTCCTAAAAGGGTTTGAATTTCAGGAGTTATGCATAGGGCACTTAAATCGGTTCTCAACCAAAATACCTATTTGGATTGATCAGTTGATCATATTTGTGTACCTCCTGAAATTCAATGATCGCTCTATCACCTGTGAAACACCCACACTCTAAAGCTTAGTAGAAATTCAAATCATGAATGCAAGTCAAATGAATGAAATGAATGATAATAACCCCAGTGAAAGAATTTGCAGCGTTTTTTCAATTGTTCATCAGGAATTTTAACAGTTAGAACCTTGTGGAATCCCTGTTACAGGAACTAGGTTACGTCGGAGCTCCGAGGCGGAACTGCTTAGATTTCAACCATTCCAAGTTGGTTCTAAGGACTCTGGCACGTTTCCACGCCATGGGCAAGGTGATGTTGGAAAGAGGGTTAATGACGGAAGCCGACAATGGCAAGTTAAATATCGCCCGCACCGATCCAGTGGTGGAGTCGTGGTGGAACGTCTTGTTCACAGTCCTGCCTGACGCTATGGTCAGCCACTGGGGCGATGAATGGTGAGCGGTGCAGTTAATAGTATTCTGCAAATTGTTGAAAAATGTTTGCTATTTATGTACGACATAGTTCAAGATATGAAGATCATAAAATCTATAGATCTGACTTATAGATATAAATAGAGTCCACGGAAGAATACCTAGACATGGCAGGAGCGACTATCGGTTCGGTCGCTAAGAACTGGATTGTAGTCCTGTTGATAATTTAAATGATAACAACTAATCAGGTATCTAAACTAACTAAATTTGTAACAGTATGGACGTGTAGAATTACCGAAATAAAATAATTAATATTGATGTGTAGGTAATTATGTTTGCAGGAAAGAGTTAGCGGAAAAATTAAGAAAACAGATAAAGATTATCTCTCCTCAGCTGGTACAACTAGCTGAGAACTATGATAAGCGATTTGATTTTTTCAACCATGGGGATTTGTGGACTTGCAACATGCTCTTCAAATACTTGGAGCACGAAGACAATTTCCCGATATCAGTAAAGTAAGTGTACTTGATTTATTGAATCTTAAAGTTACAACGTTTTAATCGTGGCAGAGGCATGTAGCAAACCTACCGAGCTAAGATGAAGAAGCATTTGGGAATGATTTGCGTTATGCGATATCTGAGTTAAAAGAATTGGAGAGCAGCAGCTATGTGATGGCGCGCTGCAGGAAAAGTGCCGTTGAGGTTCGAGATGGGCATCTCGGCAGGAGTGTTTCGTTGTACCACCACCCGTGTCGTTAAAGATTCTTTCTCATCTAATGATCTGCCGGTGCATTCGGTTTCGTTTCTCTCGTCCTCCTCCTCCCAGCACAACTTACTTGATCCCTTAGAACCGTGTCAGGTAAACTTGAAAGTTATCTAAATCATTAGATGTACATTTGGTATATCATTTTCAATAATAATCATTTGCAATCGACTAACAAAAATGTTTGACCCCCGCTCAACAGACTTTAGTTTCCGTTTATATACAGGTAGATTTCAAAAATCGAAAAATATGCCATAATCCGTCTGAACTGCTAGGTAAAAGCTACGAAATTTGGCTCAGAAATCCTACACCGATCCGGAATTGGTAGGCGTCGTAAGGGATAATATTCAAGGTTTGAGCTTTTATGAGATCGAAATCTCAACAACTTGTCAATATGGGAGGGTAGTAGTTTTTTAGTTTTTTTCAGATAGAAATGATTTTGTGAATCGAATGAGACCACTCGTGTTGCTGTTTGAACATCCGTTCGCTCATCATTTGAAAATGATTGGGTGATTTGCCTTTAACGCGTGTCTGGTGACAGCCCTCAGGTGAAGGTGGATACTATGCGAGTGTACTATCCATAACCCTATCTCCCAAGCTTCAGAACAATCGGAAGCGTTCTTTTGCCCAATACTTTTATTTTACTTATCACTTTATATTCCACATTATCTATTCATAGATTTCTACCAGAGTTAACTTGTACCAATCTCTGGTTGTGCAGTTCTGGTAGCCCTGGTAGACCTGCTACCGAATACATAAATAATATAACTTTTTTTAAAGTTATCTGTGGGGTTAATATTTATTTCATGATCTTTTACTTTGGTGTGTCCCCCTGACTAAATACTTTCGTGACTTTTTTTTTACGTTTTTGTCAAATTTGCTGTTAGATTTTCTGAGGATCACCAGATTTTAACAACTTTTGTGAAAACTATAAAGTTTTAGAGAACAGCGGTATGAGGACCAACATCTCAAGTTGGACCGGACTTGTGAATCTCTCGAAACCCATGTGAATCACAGCCCAGCAAAACTTTCCTTTTACCCTATAGTTGCAGTTGGTTTCTCTGTGATCGGTTGCGGTCCATCTAGTTTTTGAATTTGAAATGAATTTGTATTTTAAATAATGGCAACAACTTTTCAAAAATAATTTTACCTCATAATAAACAGCTGAAGCATCTAAAATCAAAATTTCTAGACGCATTTTCGTTCATCCCAAACAATTTGGGTTACTTGTCTGTGTGTGCAGTTATTAGCTCGGTACCAACTACACTATTACACCCCAATTTCGATTAAAATCTCATTGTCTGTGAGCATACTAATTTTTTAAATCAATTATACCTGGTTACAGCCCAATTCGCATAACCGTGTTAGACTAGATGTGTAACTAGATCCTTCTAACAACTAAACATGTAGATAACACCCGATTTGTTTAACATCTCATTGTCTGTGTGTATAGTAATTATTTTACAAATATATTAGCTTAAAGCCCGATTTGAATAACCTTGTCTAGATTTGAATAAATCTTTGTAACAATTATTTTAATTGCACTCAATTATGGATAAATTCGATTTGGCATATCAATTTATACTTTTCAAAAAATAAAACATTCTGCATTGATCAATAAATGATTTTTCTCTCTCTTGAATTACACTAGATAACAACCCAATTCGGATTAAAATGACTTTTCCCGTTAGTAGAATCATATATGAGTAATAACTATATCAGATTACAGGCCATTATGGACAAACATTTATTTAATAATTAAAGAATAGGAAAAAATAAAACAATTCTATTGATTGTGATCGACACAATAAAATTGAAATACCTAATTTACTGAAAATAGGTGAAAAATGCCTTTTGTTTTCCTTGGTTTAATATTTAAAATCATAAATCAAAATGACAATCAACTTGAGTCTTTGAGTGATCGTTGTAGTTAAATTAAGATTCATGCCTTAAATGATTCGAGCCATTACAAGATTTTTTCCCGGGTTAGTCCATTTGTGGACACCACAATTATCTAGTCATGCCATAAGTTTTGTTAAAAACATTCGTACTGAGCAGCTGAAACGAGTTGAAGCTGAGCCTTCTTTGGACTCAGTGTTTATCTCAGATATGGAGCTATAAATCCACTCAGTGATGAAGCCCCTGAATGGGGAACTGTTCGAGGGAAACTGTGTCTTTCAGCAGAACTCGGCTTCAGATTATAAGGCTCGAACGTTCCCAAATTGATCACCATGTCAGATTGTCCAGCCACCCTGAGGAAGCCTGGATATGAACCCATTGGACTACCAGCTTTAATCCCATCTTGGGCTGATGGCGTGTCACCGAGGGCACCGTAATTTGGAGAGCTTAAAGTCGTCTCTGCTGAATGGTGTTCGTTATTTCCCTCAGGAAGTGCGGACTGCCATCGATGACTGGCACTGGCGGTTGCAAGCGTGCGTGAAGGGAAAAGTCTGGCACTTTAAGTAATTCGTCATTTTTCCACCTTATAACATAACATATTTTCAAAATAAAAGCTGAGCATTAAGAACTAAATGATGTCTCCATTCATTTTTTCTTGTAACAGAACTTATGGCAGGACTAGGTATGTAGGGACAATGCACTAATCCATGTAATTAGATGATGGCCATATTTGTTGTTACAGTACAATCATTGTGATTCCAGATTCGTCGATTTTCAAATGTGCAACATCAACTCTTTCGTATGGGACATCGTTTATTTCGTCTTCACCAGCACAGACCCCAGCGTGAGAAGGTCGCGGCTGGGCGAGCTCCTCGAGATCTATCAGCTGGCCTTGGAGAAGAACTTGCAGATGTACGAATACTCCGGCTACGTCCCGACTTTGGACGACGTGAAATCTGAATGGAAACGAAGCGAATACGGACATTTGGTTTTCATCACATATCACCCCATCATGACAGCTGAAACTTCGCAGGCGTTCGACATGGATAAAATCGCGACGCATCCGCCCCATGAGGTTGTGGAGGGGTCGGTATTCACGGATGGCAAAGCGATGAAGGCCATTGGCGAAGACCTCAAGCACTTGGACAGCGCTGGTCTACTTTGAAATGTATAAAATAGCTTTTAGGTCTGTAAAAATTGTCATAACAATCAGAATTACATTGTGAACTACAAAACGTCTGCCGAATTGCAATTCCTAGTATCCATACCAGAGGTGGCCTCACCAGGGGCTATCGCAAAGAGGAAGAAAGAGATGCTTTTCATAGGCAAATATAAATTATAATCTCGTCTATTTCTTGTTGTCCCACTCCATCTACAAAAGTGCTCTTCAACGTTATCGTGATAAAGGGCCAATTTTTTAATTGTAAAATGGCTCAGGGGCCGCATTAATCTAATCATCCAATAACACACACACACACGCACACCCATATGGATAGCTACTAGTAGTAGTCTTTTGTTTTGGAAAGAAAACATGAATAATTACGAATAAATATTAAATTTTCCAATTACACTCAAAATTATTATTCAATAATAATTCTGTGGTGGGTTGCTGGACCTCAACCAGGCGTTAAACTGCAAAAGAGGGGGACAGGTCAAGTACGGTCATGAGTTGATCAGAGATCAGGCCGCGAGGATGGCAAGCTTGGCATTTAACTCGGTGGGAATCGAATCAGTACTGGCGGAGAACGGTGAGGGCACCCCAAGACTGGTTGCAGACCTGAAAATGTATGGTTTGTGGGATCTAGAAAGGGTGGCATATTTGGATACCCGTGTACTTAACGCTGACACCTCCTCCTACATCTCTCAAACATGGGCAACTGTTCCAAAAAAGGCAGCCATTGCAAAGCATAGGAAAACAAAGCAGCCGAGGATTTGATATACTCGTTTACGCCCTGGCGATATCCCGAAGGGGTACGACTACTTCCTAAAAAGAGCAGCGATTCTCCTGTCCGACAAATGGTCGAAACCTCTTCCGCAAGTGACCCAGTGGTTGAGAGTGAAGACCCAGATGGCCATAGTACAGGCGTTTTGATGCGTATTCGAGGCTCGAGGAGGAAATTCCGCTGCCACGGGCTTGAAGATTGAAGGTGCCACTCAACTAGGGAGATCACTTTCTTTCTTTTGGATCCTAAAGATCACGTTAAACCCTCAAGAGACGAGCAACACGTTAAGGGCAGCTCTTCAAAAATAATACCAGTTTTCCTTCAATAAAAAAATAAAATTATCAGTTATAGAGCAAACTGAAATAAATGAATTTTAAATATACTAATGTTAATTAAGAATATCAAAATGTTGAGTTTTGATCTCAATGTGAAACTTGACACACTTTCTCTTTGACTAATTTTTCAATATTAGCTTTTATGTTGGATGAAGCAATTCGACGAGAGTTCTGTAAATGGCAGCCGATCACAACCGAACGCTTCCGAGATAAACGAGGTTTCTGCCGAAATACGTAGTTGCTATTTGATTCGACAAACTTGGATAAATAGGTTGGCGGGCCGCGGGTTGAAGACCATTGATCTACAACTTCCACAAGTAACCAACTAAAAACATGAAGTAAACACAAAATTATAAAGACCCCAACACTCATTTATCTCAAAAACTCCTGAACACCGCAGTAGATGACACCGGTCATTCGTTCTTTCGTCATTTACGCTGGCTGTTCAACGAACACAAATCCCTTTGACGGAGTGATCGGCACAAAGCATCAGATCCACTAGTTTTACAGATAATTGGTAGCGTCGAGATAATCAACAAATAACTTGACGAATAATAAACCACCAAGCGGTCGGATGATCAGACACGTGTATTGCAACAGTTGAAATTCGAAAAATATTACTTTGAACTCAAGCTCCGTTTATATGGTTCATAAACAAACTTGCTCAGAAAAGTGTACACATTAAACCTTACAAGCTTCAATTAAAGGTATCACCATTCACCATTTTCCATGAACCTTGACCACACAGTGTTTAATCCCAGTCTGGTACTTGCGAGCTTTGAAGCAAAATGCCCTCCCAAATTTAGCTGTGGTGTTAAAGTCACACCACAGTATGTGTAACTTTTCACCACGGATGGCAGTGCATACTGCCTTAGCATCTTGCTCATGATTTTTTGGGAACAATGTTCTCGAGTGATGGTCGTTTGCTGCAAACAGGCCTCAACATTCATAAATAACTTATTAACAAACAACAGAAAAAGCGGCGAGCTAAGCGGTGGGATGGTATGACTGTTGCAAGAAGTAATAAGAAGTATTGCAACAGTTGAAATTAATATCTACCCAGCAAGAACCATCGAGGAGCTGAAAGCCCAATTCCATCTTTAACCCAACTTTCATTCCTTCTATTGCAGCAAAGAAAGGAAGAGAAGCAGAAAAGTTTATTTCTTAAATCAAATCGCTGAGCCAATCTACCTTTTCGTAGTACTGAGGGTTGAAATTGCGAATCGTGCAACGACTTTTGCTAGCCTTCGAGGTGTGTTGCAGTCCTGTCAATAGTGGCATCACAGATATTCACTTTTTGCTCCAGCGACAATTTAGCGAAAGCAAAATAGCACTTATTGCATTTATCGCGTGTTTACAGCTAACACAGTTCAGTCACTAGGGTTGGGGACAATCAACAGATAATAGGATAAGAGTGTGTTTTAGTGATTAGATGGTGGTACGCCGTACGCACGATTTCTCCGAAAAGGCTGAAGCAAAAAATCTGAAATTTTCAGGAAGAATCCATGTTGGTCCGACGACGCCCCAATTCTTGAGCCAGCTCTCTCACCTAATTTAAAGTGCCCTTTAAGGGTTGTCAAAGTTTTGTAAAATCCCTAAAAACATTAAAAAAAGGCGGCCTAAATTTGGACTCTTTTTGAAGAACTTTCCACGAGGAATCGAATGAGCCCCTCCCCAGGTCCGTAGGTCAAACCATTCCCGATGTGTGGCCCGATTTATGCTGCCAACATTTGCGTTATTTTGGTTTGTTATTAACCTAGTGATGTAGTGAACGTGGATACTGGAGTGAACTCCTAAAAGAGTTCTTAGCCGATACACGGGTTGAAGTATTCTGATAACCATAAAAAAACGCTGCAAATTCTTTCACTGGGGTTTATCATTCAATTGGCTTGCGTTCATGATTTGAATTTCTACTAGGCTTTGGAGTGTGCGTGTTTCACAGGTGATAGAGCGATTATTGAATTTCCGGAGATATGCATAGAGCACGTAAATCTGTTCTCAACCAAAATACCTATTTGGATTGATCAGTTGATCATATTTGTGTGCCTCCTGAAATTCAATAATCGCTCTATCACCTATGAAACACGCACACTCCGAAGCCTAGTAGAAAATTCAAATCATGAATGCAAGCCAAATGAATGAAATTGAATAAAAAATCCAGTGAAAGAATTTGCAGCGTTTTTTTTCCCTAACCCTTCATCTTATCGTTATTTTAGTCCTTGTTATCAAACTGGTCGGGTACGCTGTCTGTATCTTGTGGCAGCCCTAGCATACTTCACTAGACCGCTGCATATAACTCAATCACATTTCCCATTCAAAATCTGTACAAGTTCGTCCCTCGTACATAAGCAGTCATGTTGTGCAATTGTATGAGTATTTGTAAAGAACAAGCTCATGGTAAAAGATAAGCGGTTAACCCAGTCTACCCACATTGTACCAGTATTTGCACAGCTTTATCTTCCTATCGCTGGTCTGTTATGAGAATCCACAGTCTGCAAATCGTATCCATGAAGTACTTGCCCATTAACGACTCCATCTCTCGATGACCTTCCCCCACTTTTCTTTCGGTTAACTCGTCTTGAAAGGTGTGAAAAAGGCGCGGATGTTTTTATTAAACCAGTTGTGCCGAGGAAGCGGGAAATACATCGCGTACCGCAGACGGCAACATGGTCGAAGATCACGGTGAGCCGTCTTATTTATTCGTTAAGCGGAAAATGAATAGTCTCAAGAAGAATCACATCAAACGTGAAACGATCAGCCATTTAAGCCAACATTTTGCAAAATTCCAGAGAGATACCGAAATAAAAATGAAGAAAATGAACTAACTAACTTTTTCCATAGTTCTGAACTGATTTCTAGACTTATAAAAAGTTACGACGTACATCTGTAAATTCGTTCTCAAAACTACGCAATCATTTGCAACCGACTCAACTCCTGTCTGATTTATCATTTTCAGTACTGAACCTTTCTATTGAACCTAAAATCCAAATTTTCAACACCCTTTAAATTTGTCGGTTCACATTTCAAGATAGGTGAATTCCGAAAATCGAATTAAAAACATCCGTCCGCCTGTCGTATGTCTTCCGATTTTAGGGAGGTTGGGGCACATTTAACCCTTTGACTTCTTGTAGCGAGAAATTTTGCTGCCCAAGTCCATTTAGTTATATATGCACACCTAATGTCTCCTAGACGCAGGGCAGTATTTCCTATTAGGCCGAGTAGGCCGTGGCCTAGGGCGGCAGATTTCCAGGTGCGGCAAATTTGGCTACATATATTATATTTATATTAGTAATTTAAAACACCAGCGGCAAAAATCGAAAACAATAAATATCAATACTTTTGGCAAACCTTAGAGTAGAGTTACCACACAACTGATATACTTTACAGAATGAACGTAATAACGCAATATATAGTGTCATGTGTCATTGATTCTGTATCATCGCTAGGCCAGAGCGTTCACAAAAACATGTATGATGAACGTAATTAAAATTTTTACACGTTTTCAACCTATTTCAGTGTACGTTTAATGAGAGAAAAAACAATTAATCCCTTAATTAATCCCTTTCATTAGATAGAAGTTGAGTTTTTAAAATATGCTACGTAATTATTAATCTTTATATCAGCATTTCAAATGTTGTCTGCGATAAAATAAATGAATTGTTTGGATCTTTTCCGTTATAAGTATACAACTGTTAAAAACAGTGCAGATGCACGGCGCTCCGCGGAGTTGGGCTAGGCTTAGTGTAGGCTGTAGGCCTATATACTATAACCTAACCTAACTCCGCAGAGTGCTGTACAGTGGCACTGTTGGGGGGTTTAAATGATGGTATACGTATATACGTAAAACGGAAAGTATCCAGTTTCTTATGAATTTTGATAAACATAAACCGTATGAAGGTTATTTAGTATTAAGTAAAATGCAACTATAAAGAAAATGAGTCAATCACGGCGTGTAAATGTTAAACAAACTTGTCATTTTACTTGTTCATGTATGCAAAACAGCGCCTATTGGGGAGGTGTCAATTTACCTGAATATAAAGTAGGGGACATATAATTATTACCATACCATCTGGGGGGGGGGGGGGGTTCGTTTAATAATAATAGGTCACTGACCTACGTAGAATAGAATGAAATGGAATATTCATTCTTTGGCAGAAAGAAAATAGTACAAGTCAAAATATCATATAAAATTTAATAAACATTTTTTTCTGCCTAACAACCAAATAAATTTATGCGAACTTAAGGAGGCTGGTGGAACTGGTTTCAGTCATTCTTCTCGCAATACAAAAAAGTCTTCATATATATTTTTAAACATTTTTTGCGGAATGATAACCGAAATTTGTTTATTTTTTCTCGGTTTTTTTTTTCATTTTAGGCCCCTATTTTCAGATTGTTACGGGTAATAATTTTCAAGGTCTAGTTGAAAAATGTAAAAATAGGAGATTGAAACCTTCTCCATGGATCAAGTGAAAATTCATCTTAATCTGAGGGTCGAAAGTCGGCATAAATGATGATTTTTCATGCAAAATAAACCAATTTTGGTCATTATTTAGCAAAAATTGAGTCAAATCACGTGAAAACAACAAAAGATTACTCAACACTAGACGAACCTGGATCATTCATTCATTTTGCCTATACGGGGTGTCCCACGAGTTGATGTTGCACAAACATGTGCAATTGACACTAACTTTCTTATTTTAAATGAGAACCCCAATTTTTTATTGCAGATTCGGATTTTACCCAAGATTTCATGAAACTCTGACCCTTCAACCAATTTTTTTATTTGCGCGTAACCGGTTCAGCGAGCACGCAAAGTTGCGCAACCCCAAAATTGTCAAATAGTGGGTGATGGTGAACTGTCTAGTGTGGCACATGAATTTCCATTGTTTTTTAACGCAGATTCACGTGATGCTATCCGTTTTTTCATTTCATTCAATTTTTGCGGAATAATGACCGAAATTTGTTTATTTCTCGTCCTTTTTTTCCATTTTAGGCGCCTATTGTCAGGTTGGTAACCGGTTCAGCGAGCACGCAAAGATGCTATCCGTTTCTTGATTCGACTCAATTTTTGCGGAATTATTACCAAATTTTATTTTATTTTGCGTGAAAAATCATCATTTATGCCGACTTTTGACTTGCAGATTCAGATGATTTCTCACTTGATCACTCTTAATTGTACATTTTCCAACCAGATTTTGAAAGTTAATCCTCGTAACAATCTGAAAACATGCCTAAAATGAAAAAACGGACGCGAAATAAACAAATTTCGGTGATTATTCCGCAAAAATTGAGTCGAATCAAAAAACGCATAGCATCACGTGAATCAGCGTTAAAAAGCAATGAAAATTCATGTGCGACACTTTACAGCTCACCATCACGCACTATTTGACAATTTTGGGGTTGCGCAACTTTGCTTGCTCGCTGAACCGGTTACGCGCAACCAAAAAAATTGGTTGAGGGGTAAGAGTTTCATGAAATCTTGGGTAAAATACGAAACTCGCAATAAAAAATTGAGGTTCTCATTTAAATTGAGAAAGTTAGTGTCAATTGCACATGTTTGTGCAACATCAACTCGTGGGACTCATCCTCATTCCTGACTCATGAATAAATGAACATAGAATATCGATTAATGAACCTAGAATACCATTAAAATACACATAAACACAATGGTATAAGCACAAATATAGGTGTGGTTTTAAAAGAGCAAAAACAAGATTAAATATTAGTCAAAATAATCCATATGTATCAATTTGTTTTGTCATAGACACCGAGTACGTAGTATAAAGTATAAAACACAAGGATGTTGCTCTAGGTCATGGTGAAGTCTTCCATTCTGAACAGAGGGGTGTTAGCGATGTTCCTCAGCATATCCTTCTGAAATATGGAAAAAGCTTTCGATTTCTCTGAGTGGTGCAGCCCCACAGCTGCACTCCGCAAATCTATACAGGCTTTAGGACTTGGTTGTAAAGGGTTACTTTGTTTTGAACAAACAATATTGATCGCCTGCCTATCAACCAGAACAGCTTTTTGAATTTGACACTCAGTTCTGTTGGTTTCTTCTCTACGCGCAAATTCTTTATCTTGACGCTAATGTCGCAATTGCGATGGACGGTGGTGCGATTTCCGTCTATAAAAGATGATACGTTTCATTTTTGTTTCAGGGTTGGACACACAGTTGTTAGCGCTCTTTCTGAAGAAGCGATTCCACGATGAGAAACCCGTGGAAATCGTTTCCGTTGAAGTGAAGAGCGCGGTCCCCAAAGGAGACAATTACGCCAGCTTGGTGTATCGCGTGAAAATGGGTTGTCTCACGGCCCAAGGGAGGAAGAAAAATGTTTCGATAATCGTCAAAACTGCATTGCCAAGCAAAGGCCCGAAAGACTTAGTGAAACCAATTCCGCTATTCACAGTCGAAACAAGAGTGAGTATTTAACACGTTCTCAGAAGTGTTTTTTGCTTTATAATATTCAGTAATAAACTTTTGTAATCAACTAAGAAAATGAGCCCCCTCAAAAATTGTTAGTCTACGTTTCCAGACACGTAGAATCTAAAAAATCTGTAAGGAGGTAACCACGTTTATAAGGGTCCTATCTACAACCGAACTAATAAACTATTTGTAACTTATGGTCCCCCGATTATGTTAACGTAATCGTAAGTAATACGGTTAGTCAGATACAAAAATAACAACAAAATAGGCAAAACTATATGATACGTAACATTTCCAACTGAAATCCATCCTTTCCAAGCCAAACTCAACCTTTTCATCATTATTAGGGAAATGACGAAAAATACGCATAAGCCCTAAATGTAGTACCAAATGCTTGTCTGTCATTGGGACTGGGCTGGAAAAAAACACTCCAGGCGCCTTAAGTATATAAATACATACACAAAATCATATCTTATTGAAAAATAAATCAATAAAAATATAATTGATGAAAAAAACCATTTCTTTTAAACAAAGACTTTTATCACTTCTTTACAAATTATTTTAAGGACATGATTTATTTTATGTTTTTATTTTATGCTCCTGTCAGTTGGAGAGTCTCTCAATGATGCAATATTTTTGTCAATTTATTACTAGTTCCTACTCGCATTTCACGAAAGTACCTACATCTACTTTTTTTTTTAAATGGGAAAACGCTGCAAATTCTTTCACTGGGGTTTATTATTCAATTGGCTTGCGTTCATGATTTGAATTCCACTAACCTTTGGAGTGTGCGAGTATTTCAGGGGATATGCATAGAGCACGTAAATCTGTTTTCAACCAAAATACCTATTTGGATTGTTCAGTTGATCATATTTGTGTGTCTCCTGAAATTCAATAATCGCTCTATCACCTGTGAAACACGTACACTCCAAAGCTTAGTAGAAATTCAAATCATGAACGCAAGCCAATTGAATAATTAACCCCAGTGAAAGAATTTGCAGCGTTTTTTCATGGTTATCAGAATGCTTCAACCCGTGCATCGGCTACAAAGCCTTTTAGGAGTTCACTCCAGTATCCACATTCACTACATAACTACATCACTAGGCTACTGATATCAAAACAAAAAACGCTGCAAATTCTTTCGCTGGGGTTTATCATTCAATTGGCTTGCGTTCATGATTTGAATTTATACTAAGCTTCGCAGTGTGCGTGTTTCACAAGTGATAGAGCGACTATTGAATTCCCAATTTTTGCGCCCATTTTTCACTTCGAAACTTTGACAAAACCGTCAAGTTTCCGAAATCATTATTCATAATGTTAAGTATAACTATAACTGCTATTCCTTTCAAGTTGCATCACAAACAATTGTATGAACCTAAAGTTTTTTCAATTTAACAAAAATTTGGAAAATGCAGAAATACCTATCAAATTCTTCAAAATTGTAACCTTATGGCTCACCAGACTTTTCCATTAGGCTTTGAATGGCCAAACTTCACAAGTTGCCATTTGGGTCGATTTCACTAAAAAAAACTACTAGGTATGCCCACACGATTAACGAAAAAGAGTTCCAGTTCCCCTAATTCTTCCAAACTTTTCTTTTCTTGAATATCTCCTTTTTTTCTTGCAAATTCGCTAAAATCAGTTGTGAACTACGTTCAATAATATCCTTTCCCATAGGTAGTCGGTTGAGATAACATAGCAAATTGAACATTCAATCATAATGGTACCTACTTGTCATCGCATAAAATTGGAAACAAAAGTACCGACTAATTTAAAACCAAAAAGTTAAAATATGGAAACATCGTTTGAGTTCAAATCTTGATTTGTACTAATCTAAAAATATAATTTTTCATAAAATTATTGTCTATTTTATTGTTCATTTATGAGCTATGCCTGCTTCTGACTTTGTGTAATATGCAGATTTTTTTTCAGGGTTTATTATAAAAGTCAATTTTTATTAATTAAATTCAAGCAGAAGACCGTCTGCGACGAACATCAAAAATAAATATCAACGGCATGGACCATTGTAATCGGCAAAAGTATTCGAATACAAAAGTAATCGATTACAATTGTATTCGAATACTTTTGGCGATTAAAAAAGTATTCGAAAAAGTAATCGCATCGCGCGAATACAAAAGTAATTGATTACTCTCGTTATTCGATTACTTTTACGAATACTTTTGTAATCTCAAATGTAATCGTAAAAGTATTCGTTAATCAGGGATGCCCATCTCTGTTCCTAAGTGGTATGCGTTTTCCAGGTTTACACGACAATTTTACCCAACATGGAGGACTTGATGGAAGAATTCAACGACAAGCGTGAGAAAATATGGGGTAACTTGCTGGGATTCAGACCTTACAACATGATCGCTTTTGAAGATCTATCGGTAAGGCAGTTTCTTTTACGAACTAATTATATCCACTCGTTTCATAAGAAAATATAAAAACCTCGGAAAACCGAAGGAAAAAGTTGAACATTTATACAGTGAATAAATCACTTGGGAAAAGATGGACTAAGATCGACTAGAGTCAAAGATCAAATGAGGAGCTGACTTTCAAAAAGGCACATATCCAAATCTGGGAGAAAACATTTTTTTCTCAATTTTCTATCTCTGAATATGAGTTGAATCAGATCCCCCTATCATTCCCGAACAAAACAGAACACATCCACGTCAATTCCGGGGCTAAAGTTGTGTTTTTGCATCAAAAGGTAACAAATCCGTCCCCCACATTTTTTTTCAGTGCCTTGAAATCGAAATGGCACATATCCTCCGAATTTCGTCAGACGATAAGTCGTGGGTTTTCAAAAAGGCACACATCCAAAAAGAAGCATTGCGCCTTCGTCTTGACGTTGAATATTTACACGAGACTCGATAGATGGCAGGCATGACAAATGGAAATATGGAGTCAGGTAAAGTTTTCAGTAAAACCAACAGAATGGAGAATGAATTCTCTCTTTTTCAAAAAGGCACAAATCCATGAGTTTTGATCAAAAGGGCACATTTCCAAAGTGAAAATGGATATACAGCCTCGTGTTTTGGAAAAAATTGATTCATATTCTGAGGCATCTTTATCTGTGCCTTCTCACACATTACTCCGATGAGAAACTGCAGAAAAACATCTCCACTAATCTGCAAATCGTTTTTTTTTTTTTTTCACTTCCTGAAAATTTTGTCGGAATGGATATGTGCCTGTTTGAAAGTAAGCTCCTCAAATGCCCTCAAAATACGATAAGTGTAGTGTGTTACATTTTAGAAGAATTTGCGTTAAAAGAAATGATACAGCTTCAGTAAATATTAGTAGATACCTAATTGTTTACACTATTCATGTACTGTATATACCGTATCATTTATAT
This sequence comes from Creontiades dilutus, assembly GCA_031894815.1. Taxonomy (NCBI): domain Eukaryota; kingdom Metazoa; phylum Arthropoda; class Insecta; order Hemiptera; family Miridae; genus Creontiades; species Creontiades dilutus. Next base: position 83,914 of record JAVIWC010001547.1, read on the forward strand.
CACACGTACAATATTCGATCTTTTAAACAAACTGTTTATAATTCGGTCTCTCCCCCACAACCGTATGTATTGCGTAAGAAAGATTGAATTCAGTTCTAAAACAGAAATGTCAGTGATGCAGTTTCACCAAATAAACGAAACTATGTAACTGTACCAATATTAAGTATACTGAATAATAGCTTATGTTATGTACTTTGAATTCGGTTGACAAATTTTGCTCATTTTTTTTTCTTGGAATTTGATCACTTTGATCAATTTCATCGTTTCACTGTAATCTAACTGTAGCAGGCAAAACATTGTGTTCAAATAATATTCAGTTAGTCAAACAATTTGTTTGTATTTTTACTGGTTTTTAGTAGTGTTTTCTATTTTTAATGATTTCAAAAAGACAATTTTTGAAATCCGAGCAAGTTAGGCTCACAAAGTGCTTCAAGACTTCCTAGGGATTTTTAATCTCAATCCTGAGAATAGTTAGCGTATGGAATGATAATATTGTCGAATATATGGGGTGTAAAACGTGTTGTGCGAAATGCAAAAATGTATATGGTTTCTGAGAATGTCTTCTGCACTCTCCAGAATCCTGTAAATCAGATGGGCTCTCGAATCAATGCGGACCTCATACACCTTGGCTTTTAAATTCCCCAAGAGGTAAAAATCCGTGGGTGTGGGGTCAAGACTGTCTAGAGACAGTCTTGCTGTTTACAGCAGAAATTTTCAGCCTTTAGCTACTTTATTACCCACATATTTATTGCGCTGCTAGAAATGACGATTGCACTGCCCCGCCTATGGATTTTTGCCTCTGGTGAAATTCAAAAACCAGGGTGCTAATTCAAAGGATTCTCGAGAGTGCAGTCGACATTTGCAGAAATCCTAGGCATCTGAGGGATGCCGTCGACGCAATGGGCCGACGAATAGACCTCTGCATACGCCAAAATGGAGGACATTTCGAACTAATTAATTTGTAATTGAGCACCTAAAAACTGAAAATTTCAACTTTTTTCAATCCAAACCTCCATCTTAAAATGAATAAGAAATCAACAAATACCTTCCTACTTGTCAGGGTTATTCGGCAGTAGGGAAGATGGGAGATTCCAAAAAACTCGAGACTTACCCTGAAAAAAAAAACAAGCATTTTGACATTGAAATCTCGTTTTCACTATGAAATCCAATTATTGCAATAAATTTGATTAATATGATACCCAAACCAGGGAAGCCGTTGAATGAGAAGACAAGGTATCGCCCAATTTCGTTGCTTCCAGTCCTGTCGAAACTATTTGAAAAATTGTTGTTAAAAAGGCTTAAACCAATGCTCGAAGATAGGAATTTGATCCCAGATCACCAATTCGGTTTTAGACAACGCCACTCTACAATGGACCAGGTCCATCGAATCGCTGACGTGATTGAAAGAGCGCTTGAAAACAAGCAAATATGCGCCGGCTTATTGCTGGACATGGCTCAAGCATTCGACAAAGTTTGGCACCCCGGACTTCGTTTCAAAATAAACAGGGATCTTCCAAGACAGTTCTACTTACTCCTGACGTCCTACTTTGAGGATAGGCACTTCAGGGTGAAGCAGGACGACCAATACTCCAGCCGAAGGACTATTAAAGCAAGGTTCCGCAGGGAAGCGTCCTCGTGCCAGTACTGTACCTGATGTACACTCGGGATTTACCCCAGCAGGATGATACGATGATAGTCACCTTCGCGGATGACACAGCCATACTTTCTACTGGACAAGAAGTAGAAGACGCAACCCAAAAACTACAAGAGGCCGCCACCAAGGTTACAAACTGGACCAAGAAATGAAGAATGAAGCCAAACGAATCCAAGTCATATGACAATAACTTCACCAAACGAAAAATCACAGGCCCAGAACTTGTGTTAAACTCGAACAAAGTCCCATATTCTGACACTGTGAAATATCTGGGTATGACTCTCGATTCAAAATCGGTGTGGAATCGTCACATCGAGAAAAAAAGGAGGAACTGAAGATTAAATACAGGAAAATGCATTGGCTGCTGAGAGCGGATTTCCGTCTTTCACTTCACAATGAACAGCTTATCTACGAACAGATTTTACGCCCTATTTGGACATATGGAATTCAACTGTGGGGCTGTGCCAAAAAGACTAACGTAAAGAAAATACAACTTGTCACAACAAAATCCTGAGAAGCATAGTTGATGCCCCCTGGTATATGCGAAATGATGACATTCATCGTGACCTAAGACTGGAAACAGTCAACGAAATCATCATAAAATACGCCCAGAAGCACGAAAAACGCCTCCATCAGCACAAGAATCCGGAGATGCTCAACGTTTTGGACAACGAAGGAGAACTGCGGCGCCTCAAGCGAAACAAGCCATTGGACTTGACTGTGCTGTGCAAGTTATAGTGAAGTGTGTTCCAGTTAACAGTCTGATACTCTGAAGGGTTGGTTTGTTGAAATCCCACCCTGTACATCGTGTCCATTTATGAGATGAAATATTGCTAGATGATGTATCTTACAATCAGTTGCAATATATAAAATCAAGAAAAAAATTTTTTTTTTAAATTAAACCATTAGAAAGTTGACGTTTTGACGCAGCTTTTAGGCAGTCTGCACAGTGCGGTTACAAAAACTAATGGGATTACAAAGTGTCTAAAAAATGGGTAATTTTAACATTTTGACATAATTTACTTCTTGCACTCGTTTTTTGCTCCTTAACTCTGCTTTACAAAACTTTTTTAGGCATTAAAAAGAGAGAAAGTTCGACGCTTTTTCTAACGGTATCCTCAAATTGGAATTTTGCTTGCAGATTAAAGAAGTTATGGCAATTTTAGTGGTGTCATAAGCAAAATACACAAAAATTTTTGTAAAATGGATCGGAAACGAAATCCTTAACAAAAATGTTTACGAGACGCTTTTGGTAGAAAAAAAGTTGTAGAACACGTAGAAGAGAGGTCGGAAACGACTCACGTTACACCTAGTTTATTCGAACTTGAAACATAATTCTATGGTTGTTATTTTTTCAATTGTTCATCAAGGATTTCAACTGTTAGAACCTTGTGAAATCCCTGTTGTAGGAAAAAGGTTACGTTGGAGCTCCGAGGCGGAACTGCTTAGATTTCAACCATTCCAAGTTGGTTCTACGGACTCTGGCACGTTTCCACGCCTTAGGCAAGGTGATGTTGGAAAGAGGGTTAATGACGGAAGCCAACAAAGGCAAGTTGAGTGGTACCCAGACCGGGCCATCGGCGGACACGTGGTGGAACGTCTTTTTCACAGTCCTGCCTGACGCTATGGACAGCCACTGGGGCGATGAATGGTGAGCGGTGCATTTTATAATACTGCTAATTGTTACAAAATGTTTGCTATTTATGTACGACATTGCTCAAGATATGAAGACCATAAAATCTATAGATCTGACTTATAGATTAATAGAAAAGAATATGTAGACATGACAAATGGACGTTATTATAACTAGAGACAGTATGGAACTGCAACAACCAAAATGATCATTCTATAGATAGTTGTTAAAGACAATGGTCTATAAAAACTAACTTAATTGGTAGAAGTATGGACTTATATTATAACCGAAATAAAATAATGTTTGCAGGAAAGAGTTGGCGGAAAAATTAAGAAACCAGAAAAAGATTATCTCTCCTCAGATGGTAAAACTAGCTGAGAACTATGATAAGCGATTTGATGTTTTCAACCATGGGGATTTGTGGACTTGCAACATGCTCTTCAAATACTTGGAGCACGAAGACAATTTCCCGATATCAGTAAAGTAAGTGAACTTTATTTATTGAATCTTAATGTTACAACGTTTTAATCGTGGCAGAGGCATGTAGCAAACCTACCGAGCTAAGATAAAGAAGTATTTGCGAATGATTTGCGTTATGCGATATTTGAGTTAAAAGAAATGGATGCAAATAAGAACAACGCCAGAGCGGCAGCTATGTGATGGCTCGCTACAGGAAAAGTGCCGTTGAGGTTCGAGATGGGCATCTCGGCAGGAGTGTTTCGTTGTACCACCACCCGTGTCGTTAAAGATTCTTTCTCATCTAATGGTCATCTGCCAGTGCATTCGGTTTCGTTTCTCTCGTCCTCCTCCTCCCACCACAAGTTACCTGATCCCTTAGGACCGAATCAGGTAAACTTGAGCGTAGTCCAAATAATTAGATTTACTTTTGGTTTATCATTTTCGATAATAATCCTTAGCAATCGACCAAGAAAAATGTTTGACCCCCGCTCAATAGACTTTAGTTTCCGTTTATATACAGGTAGATTTCAAAAATCGAAAAATATGCCATAATCCATCTGAACTGCTAGGTAAAAGCTACGAAATTTGGCTCAGAAATCCTACACCGGTCCGGAATTAGTAGGCGTCGTAAGAGATAATATTCAAGGTTTGAGCTTTTATGAGATCGAAATCTCAACAACTGTCAAAATGGGAGGGAAGTTTTTTAGTCGTTTGATTCAGATAGAAATGATTTCCTTGAATCGAATGAGACCACTCGTGTTGCTGATTGGACATTTCGTTCACTCATAATTTGAAAATCATCAGGAGGGTTGCCTTCAGCGCGAAGTCTGAGCGAGTCTGAGCGTGTTGGCGACAGCCCTCATGTGAAGGTGGATACTCGACGAGTATACTATCCATAACCCTATTTCCCAAGCTTCAGAACAACCTGAACCGTTCTTTTACCCTGCACTTTTATTTCAACTATTACATTATATTCCATATACTCTATTCATGGATTTCTACGAGAGTTAACTTGTACCAATCTCTAGTTGTGCAGTTCTGGTAGCCCTAGTAGACCTGCACAGAGAGCTACCGACTACATAAATAATAGAACTTTTATTTCATGATCTTTTACTTTGGTGTGTCCCTCTGCCAAAAAACTGTGTAACTGACTAAACACTTTCGTGATTTTTTTTTTTTTTTTTTTTTTTTTTTACTTTTTTTTCAAATTTGCTGTTAGCTTTTCTGAGGATCACCAAATTTAACAATTATTGAGAAAATTATAAAGTTTTAGAGAACAGCGGTATGAGGACCAACATCTCAAATTGGACCGCACTTGTAAATCTCTCGAACTCTATGTGAATCATAGCCTAGCCAAACTTTCCTTTTACCCTAGAGTTGCAGTTGGTTTCTCTGTGATCGGATGCGGTCCATCTAGTGTTTGTTATGAATTTGTATTTTAAATATTGGCAACAACTTTTCATAAATAATTCTACCTCAAAATAGACAGCGGAAGCATCCAAAATCAAAACGCTGCAAATTCTTTCACTGGGGTTTATTATTCAATTTTATTCATTTGGCTTGCATTCATGATTTGAATTTCTACTAGGCTTTGGAATGTGCGTGTTTAACAGGTGATAGAGCGATTACTGAATTTCAGGAGACATGCATTGAGCACGTAAATCGGTTCTCAACCAAAATGCCTATTTGGATTGATCAGCTGATCATATTAAATTTTGTGTGCCTCCTAAAATTCAATAATCGCTCTATCAGTTGTGAAACACGCACACTCCAAAGCTTAGTAGAAATTCAAATCATGAATCATTGAATAATAAACCCCAGGGAAAGAATTTGCAGCGTTTCTTGTAACAGGACATATGGCAGGACTAGGTATGTAGGGACAATGCACTAATTTATGTACTTAGATGATGGCCACATTTATTGTTACGATATAATCATTGTGATTCCAGATTCGTCGATTTTCAATTGTGCAACATCAACTCTTTCATATGGGACGTCGTGTATTTCCTCTTCACAAGTACAGTCCCCAGCGTGAGAAGGTCGCGGCTGGATGAGCTCCTCGAGATCTATCAGCTGGCCTTGGAGAAGAACTTGCAGATGTACGAATATTCCGGCTACGTCCCGACTTTGGACGACGTGAAATCTGAATGGAAACGAAGCGAATACGGACATTTGGTTTCCATCATATATCACTCAACCATGACAGCTGAAACTTCGCTGGCGTTCAACATGGAGAAATTCATGACGCATCCGCCCCATGAGGTTGTGGAGGGGTCGGTATTCACGGATGGCAAAGCGATGAAGGACATTGGCGAAGATCTCAAGCACTTGGACAGCGCTGGTCTACTTTGAAATGTATAAAATAGCTTTAAGGTCTGTAAAAATTGTCATAACAATCAGAATTACATTGTGAACTACAAAACGTCTGCCGAATTGCAATTCCTAGAATCCTCACCAGGGGCTATCGCAAAGAGGGAGAAAGAGATGCTTTTCATAGGCAAACATAAATTATAATCTCTTCTATTTCTTGTTGTCCCACTCCATTTACAAAAGTGCTCTCAACGTTATCGTGATAAAGGGCCAATTTTTTAATTGTAAAAGGGCACAGGGGCTGCTTTAATCTATTCATCCAATAACACACCCACACGCGCACACCCATTGGGATAGCTGCTAGTAGTAGTTCCAATTACACTCAAAATTAATATTCAACGCGTCACTTAAAACTGTGAAACATAGCTGTGGTGGAGAGGGGGACAGGTCAAGTACGGTCATGAGTTGATCAGAGATCAGGCCGCGAGGATGGCAAGCTTGGCATTTAACTCGGTGGGAATCGAATCAGTACTGGCGGAGAACGGTGAGGGCACCCCAAGACTGGTTGCAGACCTGAAAATGTATGGTTTGTGGGATCTAGAAAGGGTGGCATATTTGGATACCCGTGTACTTAACGCTGACACCTCCTCCTACATCTCTCAAACATGGGCAACTGTTCCAAAAAAGGCAGTCATTGCGAAGCATAGGAAAACAAAGCAGCCGAGGATTTGATATACTCGTTTACGCCCTTGGCGATATCCTGCGAAGGGGGTACGACTACTTCCTAAAAAGAGCAGCAATTCTCCTGTCCGACGAATGGTCGAAACCTCTTCCGCAAGTGACCCAGTGGTTGAGAGTGAAGACCCAGATGGCCATAGTACAGGCGTTTTGATGCGTATTCGAGGCTCGAGGATGGAATTCCCCTGCCACGGGCTTGAAGATTGAAGGTGCCACTCAACTAGGGAGATCACTTTCTTTCCTTTGGATCCTAAAGATCACGGTAAACCCTCAAAAGACAAACAACCCTTTTAGGGCAGCTCTTGAAAAATAATACCAGTTTTCCTTCAATTAAAAAAAAAAAAAATGATAAGTTACATCCTTCTTTAGAACAAAAACATGAAATAAATGGATTTTTATATGTACTAAAAATGTTAGATAAAAAAATGTAAATTAAAAATATCAAAATGTTGAGTTTTGAGCTCAGTGTGAAACTTCATTTATTTATTTTTTTAAATTTGTTTTAATGCACCAAGTTATAACTTTTAAGCTACATTATTTTAATGGGCGGTGTGAATAAAAGGACAAGTAAATACTTGTACATATTAAAAAGACAAGTAAACGCCGAAATTGAAGTGAGTAAAACAAGTATTTACTCTTACTCGCCAGTAAATACTTGAGAGGCTAGTAAAACTCCGAAAATTCCAATTTTGGTGTGAATAATCGCAAGTAAATACGTCTGTAGCATGTAAATACTCGTCCATTCGCAAGTCAAACCGACCCTAGACTTTGAACTAGGATTTGAAACTCTTCTGCTGTTCAATGAGAATTCTTCGGAAAAAGTTGAAAAACAGTTTCATGATTATACACATTTAATATTATTATTATCAGGTACCGTTTTAATTTTGGCCTGGGGATGCAGATGCGCCTGTGCTCCTATCAACAGCTTCCCCTGTTCCTCCTCATCAACCACAAAGCGATAAAAGATGAGCTTAAAAAATGTATGTTGGATTCCCTCGATGGCATCCACGTGTCTGGCATAAGTAGGATTCCATTCGACGGATGCAAATTCGAGCTTGCTGCGAAGTCACGTACAGCAGGCGGAGCATAGCCTTTTATTACGAAGTCAATCAATCATCTTTGGTAAATGTATCTAGAAGTTAGTTACAAGGTGTGAGGACACAAACCGATCCGCTGAAGAACCCTTGAGCTTATTTGTCTTCTAATTGATCTACGGAGGTGAAGTCTAAATGGAGCTCTTCTGAAGGCATCTAGACTACAATTACGAAGAAGTATGTAAGCGGAGAGTTTACATAATGTACCACAGACTGCGTCTAGTAAACAGACCAGTGATTTACGCAGAAGGAAATACATAAATAATAATCCTTTACGCAATAATTCGTACATTTTTTCTCACTACCTAACCGACTGATTTTGACATTTTACGCGTCGTATTAATTCCCTATTTTTCCAAACCTAGAAACTCGCTAATGAATATTTTAAAACCGTTTATGTGGTTTCAATGATACGCTGAATTTGTTTGCCACAGGCCATTTACTGATTTTATCTTCACCACTCCAGTGTTTGCACAGCGTTATCTCACTATCGCAGGTCTGGTTTTACAAATCATTCTCGACGTTGATTGAGTGAAGGATTTTACTATCAACTATATTTTACTATCAAATCTCGTTGACTTCTCCCACCATTCGCTCGGTAAATTCGCCTCGTTTAGAATAAGAGAGGAGCGAGATTCTTCTATCGGACAAGATAGGACGAAGGGGGGAAGAATAAATCTAATTCCAGGCTGAAACAATAAAACTGCAACAGCCTATGATTGAATCAAAATTATAAACTCTGGTGCAGTGATTAATGTAACTATAGAATCGAATATGTATCAAAGTTAGGAGCAGAAGAACTCGGAACGTGACAAAAGACGAGAGTGCTATTTGATTTTGACAACATGCTAGTACGAGTAAATTTGAACTGTGTTCTACAATTTATCTACGCTATCTGTAACTAACTGAACCGGCGAACTTTATTCCGCCTTAAAGGTCTATCAACACACACCCATGACGTGACAGTACCGTAACAGTGCCGTGACCGGCAGGTGATTTCAGTGGCCGTGATTGCTATTCATAGTTGTCATTTACGTTGATCTCTCTCCGGCGACTGCAGGCTTTCCTGGGCTTTGAAACTGAGACTTTGGAGGCCATCCAAGGAAGTGGGCTCGAGGGTGCAGGTCGGGGTTTTTTCCCAGCTCCGTTGGCTAGTATGAAAGTCCTTCTTGTTAACTGGTTGTGACTGGTTTTTATTGTGTGAAAATGACTTTGGTTTTAGTCGAGAATGAATCTGTGACATTAAGAGAAATTTAATAGTTTAGGAATGATTGTTAGGTAGGATTCGTGGTTAGTTGGGAGGATATTCAGTACTTGCCCTGTCTCAGTCCTTTCTCAACTAGATATGAACATAACAAAAAACGCTGCAAATTCTTGCACTGGGGTTTATTATTCAATTGGCTTGCGATCATGATTTGAATTTCTACTAAGCTTTGGAATGTGCGTGTTTCACAGGTGATAGAGCGACTATTGAATTTCAGGAGGCACACAAATATGATCAACTGAACAAACCAAATAGGTATTTTAGTTAAGAACCGATTTAAGTGCCCTTATGCGTATCGCCTGAAATTCAATAATCGCTCTTACACTCCAAAGCTTAGTAGAAATTCAAATCATGAATCATTGAATAATAAACCCCAGTGAAAGAATTTGCAGCGTTTTTTTTTTTTTTTTTTTCAAGAGCGATTACAATGGAAAAATATTTTATTTGAAAATTTTAAATTTCGTAAGACGGAGCTACATATCAGAATTTTTTTTTTAAAGCGTATATTTTATATATATTATATATATTGAACATAACAACTAGTTACATCATACATGTATACAGTAAGTAACTATCAAGTTATTTAGCTTTAACATAATTACGCAATTTTTATGGTGAGAGTTCACTAACTAGCACCACACTACACTATCACATCGGTATCAGCATCCCAAGTCCAAGGGTTTGGTCCTCTTCAGGCGCCGAATAGTACTGGAATTGTCAAGAAGCTGAATAGCTTCCAAATTATTATGAGCGTGAAGCCGCTGTTCATATCTTCGAGCTAATTTTTTCGCAGTATCTCTTACGGTTTCCACTCTGAGATCTTTATGGAGGTCGTCAATTCTGATGTACCAGGGAGCGTTTACTGCACACCTCAGTACTTTATTTTGAAAAGTTTGAATCATTTGCATGTTAGATTTTGCTGTGCAGCCCCATAGTTGGATGCCATAAGTCCAAATAGGCATTATCAATGTCTTATACAGAAGAAGTTTGTTGTAGACGTTGAGTTGCGAGTATCGCCCCATAATCCAATAAAGCTTGCGAAATTTGATTTGCAGCTCTTGCTTTTTTTTCTTAATGTGTTCTTTCCATTTCAACTTTGCGTCCAGGGTCATACCCAAATATTTGGCAGAGTTGGCATGTGGGATGATACATATCAGAATGCTTCAACCCGTGTATCGGTTATAAACCCTTTTAGGAGTTCACTCCAGTATCCACATTCACTACATCACAAGGTTACTGCGATCCAAAAAAAAATTCTTGTTTGTTACGATTGCAGTAACCTAGTGATATAGTGAATGTGGATGCATATGTTGGCACCATAAATCGAGCCATACATCTGGAATGGTTTGAGCTACGGACCTGGGGAAGGCCTCATTCGATTCCTCATGGAAAGTCCTTCAAATAAAGTCCAAATTTAGGCCGCCTTGACTTTTTTTGAGGTTTTTAGGGATTTTACTAAACTTTGACAACCCTTAAAGGGCACTTTAAATTAAGAGAGAGTGCTGGCTAAAGAATTCGGGGGTCGTCGGACCAATATTGATTTTTCCTGAAAATTTCAGATTTTTTGCTCCAGCCGTTTGGAGAAATCGTGAGTATGGCGTACGGCTGACAGACGGAAAAATTTGTATTGCAGATTTGGATTCTACACCCTTTGAAACGTAAACCATGAAATTTTCAGAGGGGGGTTAAAATCTTTTTTTTTTTTTTTTCAAGAGCGATTACAATGGTTTATTATTGAATAATAAACCAAAATCGATTTTCTCGAAGAAGTGATTTCCCTGCTTTTTTTCCTAACCATCCATCTTAACCTTATTTCAGTCCTTATTATCAAACTGGTCAACCAGGAATTGTCTGTATCTTGTGGCAGCCCTAACATACTTAACTAGGTCGCTGCTTGTAACTCCATCATATTTCCCATCCAAAATCTGTAGAAGTTTGTCTCTCGTACATAAGCAGTAATGCTGTGTAATCGTTTGAGTATTTGAAAAGAACAAGTTCATGGTAAAAGATAGGCGGTTGACCCAGTGTACCTCATTGTACCAGTATTTGCACAGCTTTATCTTCCTATCGCTGGTCTGTTATGAGAATCCACAGTCTCCAAATCGTTTCCATGAAGTACTTGCCCATTAACGACTCCATCTCTCGCTGACCTCCCCCACTTTTGGCTCGGTTAATTCGCCTTGGACGGTGCGAGAGAGGCGCGGATGTTTCTAGCAAACCAGTTGTGCCGAGGAAGCGGGAAATACATCACGTACCGCAGACGGCAACATGGTGGAGGATCACGGTGAGCCGTCTATTTAATCGTTACGCCGAAAATTAATAGTATTAAGGAAAATCACATCAATTTGTGAAGTCAAAGTTGAAATGATCAGCCATCCAAGCCAAAATTTTGCAACGTTTCAGATAATTTCCTAAATTAAAATGAAGAAAATTTCATTTTTAAATAGAGAAAATCAGTTTTGCATAAATCAGACCGATTTCTGGACTTTAAAAAAGTTTCAACTTTCTTAAGTGATGCTTTTACCAGCTAAAAATTCGTCCTCAAAACTGCGAATGGTTGCAACTTCTGTTTGATCTCATTCATTTTCAGTACTGAAACTGTCTATTCAATCAAAAATCGAAATTTCCAACAACCCTTTACACTTGTGGTTCACGTTTCAAGAAGAGTAAATTTCAAAAATCGAATCAAAAACGTCCGTCCGTCCGCAATATCTTTCGAATCTAGAGAGGGTGGTCCACATTTGACACTCGGACTTCTTGTACCGAGAAATTTTGCTGCCGAAGCCTATTTAATTACATACAGATAACTAATGTGGCCTAGACTTCGTTTAATAATAATCATCAGGTCACTGACCTACGCAGAATAGAATAGAGTAGAATATTAATTTATTGACAGCGAGATTTTTGAAATGAAGTGATACTTCCTCAAAGTTGGAAGTCTGTCCAAAATGTGAAATATGGTTTCTTCTGGAAAAAGCAGAATACAGCGCTGATTTTGTTGAAGGTGATTTGCCCAGCAATTAGTGATATCGAGTAGCACTCAAAAACTATGGAGCTGGTCCGTTTGGGTTAAAAATGTAGAGTGGGAACTGTAAGGTAGGCCGTATACGGTGCGTTCGTAAATGTTCCTAAGTCATTGGAGTTGAAAAAAAATAATAATTAAATAAGAATGCCATTAAGCTACAGCTTGTTTTCGTAATTTTCCACTTCTATATGTTACTGTAAAAGCTCGAAGTGCGTTAAGTATTGGGATTTATCAGGAAACCCTATCATTTCCTAGTATTGTCGGTGAAAGCCCGAAATGTATACGAAAAACTGGCATTTACAGATAGACAGTTGGTTAATCTTGGGATTGACCGACCAATTTGTTGAATGCCTGAAAAACCTCGTGTGAATGAGGCATTTCGGACTTATACCGACCTCTCTTGGCAAATGTGCGGATTTCCCACGGCTCGTTGGTAAATGCAGTACCTACAGATTCACGTGTTCAATTCGAAAATTATGCAGAGACCATCGTATACACTGAAGATGTACCTGTTGAAGAAATAAGCCTTCGTACCGCGGTTCGGAAACAATCATTGGTCGCCGGCCAGGGTTTCAAGAAATGAATTTGCTTTAAAAAGCATTCCATTACAAAATGTCTGTGCAGAGCAGCGAATATGAAGTGCCACGATTCTTTATTTTGTTGAAACCAATAACTTATCGTAAATTCCTTGATGTCATTTTGCTTGATTTTACTACGTGGGAATCCTCACTTCCCTGGATCCTTCCGCTCCTGCGCATAACTCTCGTAACGCCCCGATCGCACTCCATCTTACTTTTTGGTTTCGCCAATTTGATTTTTGAATTCTGTGAATCCTCCGTATCCCTCGAGCTGTGTTTACCGTCCAGACTTCGTCGTGCCCGAAATCCAGCTTTTTCTACGGTTTCCGAAGAACGGGAGCTCCCCAAGAAAGGTTAGTGCAGGCTTCCCTATCCACATTTGAACATTGTCCAATTTACCTAGAGTGTATCCTTCATTTCTATCCAATTCAATTTCAATCGATTGATATTTAAATTCGTACTCGTATTTCGCCAAAAAAAACTAAGCGTTCCAAAATAACCATGCCATCATTTTCTGAGTACCCTAAATTGGTACAATTTCAACAAATATACCTACCTAAAAATAGAAAATAAAACTGAGTTCTTATTTCCATTTGGAAAATTATCTAGCTGACTTGGACGACCTATAGATAAAAGAGCAGTTCGGTTGATACGATACCTACCATGGTACTTGTCTTCCAATTTCTTTGAAAACATTTTTTTAATACTAATGGATAATCACTGTCCGTAGTTTCGTCGTTAGAAATGGAATATTCTCAATTTTATTTGGAAAGTTCTCAATCCAAATTGGAAGGCCTATATGGGTGTTGGAAAAATTGGGTGTCAATCAATATTCAAACTATATCTGATGGTTGTCTCACTGATTGACTGTTTTGCATTATTGGAAACTTTCAGGACTCCCAGAGAAAAACTAATTGTATCTACCCCCACTAAATCAACCGGCTGAGTTCAGAAAACACTACAAGTTATTACGAAGAAATTTATTATTCCTGTTTTTAGTACGTAAATAATTTACCTATACACATTGGGCGTAGTCTGTGGTACATTTCTAAACATGACACTTCGCGCATTCATACCTTGTAATTGCATTCAAGATGCAAAATGCAGTCGAAATCGTTAATTTTATAATCTAAATAATAATATAACTTTGTGACAAAAATTGTACTTAAATTTCACTCAAATTACCTCAAAAATCGACGTACATGCAGAAAATTTGAAATACTAAAATCTTTGTTTGAATAGATTAATATTATTTACCTGGAACATGTTTTTGTGCAATCAAATGTTTGGTTGACAATTTTTTGGCACACTAAGTACACGAATTTCGACTCATAAGATTATGCTGCAAGACTGGAACTTGTATTCTCTTCGGTCTTCTTAATAGGTCGTTGAGATGAAGAAAACGGACTCGTTCAGGGTTGACGCGATCTCTTGACATGAGATAATTGTCGCCCTTGGTGAGCGATGACAAGACAAGTTTTTGATAGTTTCATTATTAGATGAATAGACAGATGTACGTTTTATTTCTCATCAGATGTAGAGCATAACAATTGTCAATGTAATGTACATGTCGCAGCCCTTTTGTGAAATGAGCATTTTTGTAAAAAGCCTAGCCTTTTTACAATATGCCGCCTTTTTGTAATAAAAACGTTGAAATGACAATCAGCCTGGTACTTTTTAGCCTTTTTATAATGAAGCTGGAAAAGCTCAGCTTTTTTGCCAAAACCATTCCATTCGACAAAAAGGTTGAGCGTGATCCGCCTCTTTGTAAAGTGCCTGTCTACTGTCTAGGCTCATTGCAAGAAGACGAAATGGAATAAAATTAATTTAATAAAAGAAATAAAGTAAATAAGGAGCAAAATAAGATAAATTAAATTCAGCTCAAATTTTATTTTTTAAGTAAGGAAAATTGTTGAACCGTTAGTTTTTGTTGTCAGAAGCAAACATGCTTTCTTTTGTGTAGGTACCTACTTCATTTATTCTTACATGTCAAGCTATTATGGCATCTTGAGTGACACTAGGGGTGTGTCGATACCGGTCTTTTGTGGTATCGGTACTCAACGTTCCCGGTCCGCGTCTGTCACTGTTCCATTTTAACGATACCGGTCCGTTACCGGTCCATCTCGGTCTCTGCGCTTCTGTTCCCTTGTCACTACCGATCTGAACCCGAGACCCGAGTAAGGAATATAATATTGTATCTATAAAAAGTGAACTATATAATGGAACTTTCAAATAAAAGTACATGCCGTTAAATAAAATACCTCTAAAGTTAGCAACAAATTTGACTAAAATCACTTCGTACGTAGGTAACTGACGGATTCAGAAAAATGCATTAAATTTCCCGTTGCATACAAATATGGAGTGAATAAACAGTTTTATAAAATTCGTAGAACACAATGCCATGTGAAAACCTGTTCATAAAAAACTGTTAAAATGTTCGTGCTACAACCAAAGAATGTGTAGGACTGTTGTTCTGGTCAACGTTGAGGGTTGAAAGATAGTATGTACCCCTATCACCTGCGACAGGGGTTGAATTGAGAAAAATATTCGGATCGGTCGTGGGTTGGAGCGGATAGGGACGGATCGGGAGCTTTCTCGGGAACGTTGAACTTCGCAGTTCCTCCTTCTCGGTCCAGCTGTACCGGTAACGCGGCGTACAGTCACCGGTTCCGTTACCGGTACAGTGCGAGATTACGTTCCCCGTTCCCGGTCCACCTGTACTGACGCATCCCTAAGTGACACATGAGTTCGTTCTTATAACAAGCACATCTCTTGGCGCAGCTCGGTTGCCAGAGTCCCATACTGTTCTGCCCAAAATAACCTCTCCCGAGCGATCTCCAGCGCAACCACTTTTGGAAGGTGTGTATCTGACATGCCAGCCAATCTGGTAATATACTTGAGATGCAAACCCAAAGTAAATTGTGATAATGTACACAGTTCGGTCTCAAGATAAATCAAATAGTTGGGAGCAGAACATTAATAAATAGTAGACTCCAAAAATAAAGTCCCTTGTGACAGCTCTCCTCTGTGAAGTGAATTCGTCCCGAATTTAGGAACATCTTGTTACCGGCAAACACTGCTTCGAAAAAGGAAAAGGAAGAAAAGAAAGATGGATCTAAACGTCTCTTCCCCGCGGAAGAACATAAAATATCAATAAATGAACATAGAACACCATTAAAATACACATAAATACCCTGGTATAGGCACAAGTGTAGGTATGGTTTTAAAAGAGCAAATCCACTATGGTATCGAGTTTTTCCAAGACCTAAACGAGGGGAAGCTATTCATGTCCCACAAAAAGTACACACAGGACACTCTCAAGCGTTTTGGTATGGAGGACTCGAAACCAGTTGCAACACCACTCGAAGTTGGGTTAAAACTCAAGAAACCGCAGGACATCGACGCGGCTGAAATGAAAAGGTATCCATTTCAGAGACTAATTGGCTCGTTAATGTACCTGGCGGTTTCCAATCGACCTGACATTGCGTACGCAGTGAATTCCCTCAGCCAATTAAACACGCACTATAATCATGAACATTAGCAAGCGGCGAAGCGAATTCTGCAGTACTTGAAGGGCACGCCGAATCATGGGATCATGTTCCATAAAACGGGCAAACCACTTCAAGGTTACGCTGACGCAGACTGGGCCAGTTGTGTCGAAGATCGGCGTTCCTATTCAGGCTACTTTTTTGAATTTGGAGGAGCAGCCATATCAGAAGCCAAGAAGCAGCGGACAGTGGCCTTATCCAGCGTTGAAGCGGAATACTTAGCTTTAGGAGAAGCAACAAAAGAAGCTATTTATCTCCGGAAGTTTCTCGACGAACTGGGTATACCACCATTAGACTCTGGGACAACTATCTTCAACGATAACCGGGAGAGCACAACACAACAACAATTAACGAAAAATTCAAACTACCACTCTTGAACAGAACAAATAGACGTTCGTCATCATTTCATTCGCGAATGCGTAGAAGGAAACATTGTTAAATTTTCAATATTTGTCAACAAAAGAAATGCCAGCGGGTGTATTTACAAATGGGTGACCTAGAAGAAAACACGAAGCTTTCACCAGGCAACTCGGCGTTCAAATTGACACGTCAATGTCAATGTTTATAGAGGGAACGTGATTAATATGTTTTTATTACTCATGTGACCGTTTTACAAGCTAATCAATCTTGTTATATCGATACGCTGAGCACTCAATGTTCGAACAAAACATATAGATCATTAGAAGAAAACATTTTGAATTTGGAGGATAGAAAAGTTGCCTCTGTAAAATTAAGTGGCCTAATAGCGTTTGATTACAAGATTAAATATTAGTCAAAATAATCCATATGTATCAATTTATTTTGATAGAGACACCGATTACAAGATTAAATATTAGTCAAAATAATCCATATGTATCAATTTATTTTGACAGAGACACCTAGTACGTAGTATAAAGTATAAAACATAAGGATTGTGCTCTGGGTCATGGTGAAGTCCTCCATCCTGTACAAGGGGGTGTTAGCGATGTTCCTCAGCATATCCTTCTGAAATATGGAAAAAGCTTTCGATTGCTCTAAGCAATGGAGCCCCACAGCTGCACTCCGCAAATCCATACGGGCTTTGAAACCTTGTTGTAAAGGGTTAGATTGTTTTGAACAAACAATATTGACGCCTGCCTATTAACCAGAACAGTTTTTGAGTTTGAGAGTCAGTTCTATTAGTTTCTTCTCTACGTATGAATTCTTCTATCTCGACGCTAATATCGCAATTGCAGTAGAAGGTGGTGGGGGGGATTTCCGTCTATAAAAGGTGATAAGTTTCATTTTTGTTTCAGGGTTGGACACACAGCTGTTAGCGCTCTTTCTGAAGAAGCGATTCCACGATGAGAAACCCGTGGAAATCGTTTCCGTTGAAGTGAAGAGCGCTGTCCCCAAAGGAGACAATTACGCCAGCATGGTGTATCGCGTCAAAATGGGCTGTCTAACGGCCCAAGGGAGGAAGAAAAATGTTTCGATAGTAGTCAAAACTGAATTACAAGGCGAAGGGTCCAAAGAAATATTTAAAGCCATTCCGGTATTCTCAGTCGAAACAAGAGTGAGTATTTAACACGACCTCGGAAGTGTTTTTTTGCAATATAATAATCAATAATAAACTTTTGTAATCAACTAAGAAAATGGGCCCCCTCAAAATTGTTAGTCAACGTTTCCAAATACGTAGAATCTAAAAAATCTGTAAGGGGATAACCACGATTATAAGGGTCCTATCTACAACCTAACTAGTAAACTATTTGTACCTTATGATCCCCGGATTATGTTAACGTAATCGTAAACAATAAGGGTACTCAGATACAAAAATAACAACAAAAACGCTGCAGATTCTTTCACTGGGGTTTATTATTCAATTGGCTAGCGTTCATGATTTGAATTTCTACTAAGCATTGGAGTGTGCGTGTTTCACAGGAGATAGAGCGATTATTGAATTTCAGGAAATATGCATAGAGCACTTAAATCTGTTCTCAACCAAAATACCTATTTGGATTGATCAGTTGATCATATTTGTGTGCCTCCTGAAATTCAATAATCGCTCTATCACCTGTAAAACACGCACACTCCAAAGCTTAGTAGAAATTCAGATCATGAATGCAAGCCAAATCAATAATAAACCCCAGTGAAAGAATTTGCAGCGTTTTTGGTATCATATAGTTACCTAAGTGGTATGCGTTTTCCAGATTTATACGACAATTTTACCCAACATGGAGGACTTGATGGAAGAATTCAACGACAAGCGTGAGAAAATATGGGGAAACATACTGGGATTCAAACCTTACAACATGATCGCTTTTGAAGATCTATCGGTAAGACAGTTTCTTTTACAAACTAATTATACCTAATCGTTTCATAAAAATAAAAAAAGCTACAAATTGGCTTGCGTTCATGATTTGAATTTCTACTAAGCTTTGGAGTGTTCGTGTTTTACAGGTGATAGTGCGATTAGGAGATATGCATAGAGCACGTAAATCTGTTCTCAACCAAAATACCTATTTGGATTGTTCAGTTGATTTTATTGGTTTGCCCCCTGAAATTCAATAATCACTCTATCACCTGTGAAACACGCACACTCCAAAGCTTAGTAGAAATTCAAATCATGAACGCAAGCCAATTGAATAAAAAACCCCAGTGAAAGAATTTGCAGCGTTTCATACGTATCAGAATGCTTCAACCCGTCTATCGGCTACAAAGCCTTTAGGAGTTCACTTCAGTATCCACATTACTACATCACTACATCAATAGGTTACTGCGAT
>JAVIWC010001548.1:0-10394 GCA_031894815.1 Creontiades dilutus
CCTAAGTGGGGGGGTACGTATTTCAGTTCGTAAAAGACTACCGGAACAAGTGTCCTTCTTCGACCAAGATCAGCCTAACTAAGGACTGTAAGCACTTATTCAATTATAATAAAAATAATGTTTTACCACAATAAAGCTCAGTTAGATTTGGGTTCGAAATGAGTTAATTCAAAAAGTCCTTACTCGTTAATTCCAAAATTTCATTCCCTTTTATGTTCATCACACAGGGCTGTTGGGGGACGCTTTAATCATGTCCGATTTCAATGAAACTTCACAGGATTATGTTTTGTGTGTACTAGACCAGTTTTAGGGGTTGGAGGGGGGAACAAAAAAGTCGGGAAATAAGGGCCACCCTAGCTTAAACCTTCCTTTCCTAACTAACCCCAAAATTTTAGCAACATCGGAGGAGTAGGGCATGGGAAAATGATCTCGGATGGATTTCGACATTTTCATGTCTTTGCTTTGGCACATTGAATCTACAAGTGTTTCCAAGGGCTATTTTAAGTCCAAATAAACCTATAAAATTGAAATATGAATGATAGAAAGATGATTCGAAGTAATTGGTAAAATTGAATCCCAAAGTGAAACTGGGGCTAAAATGTAAAAAATTTGAATATCGAAAATAGTCGAAATGTCAATGATGTTTTAATGTTCGTCATTCATAGACGTCCCACCCGAACCTCTTTGCGTTCATCCGTTCGCTCCTTTCCTGGCCCACTTTGTACACAACCCTCAAACTCCATGAATATGGCATAGTGTTGGCTGTTTCAAGACTTTCAAAACTTAGGTATGTTTTATGGACAAGTGTGTGAAAACTTAATTTTTTTTTTTTTTTTTTTTTTTAACATGAGATTTGCACATGAAGCAATTAAACTCATAGGGAACCATTTTCAGCCTAACAAAATATCCTAACCGCAGTGAAACATACATACAACCTACCTATAATAGCTAAAGAAACGGAAAGGTCTTGGAAATTAAAGTGATGATGAAGTTTACTCATTCGCAATTCATTGCTGACATTTTATCTTCAGTAATGAGGAATTGATTAGTATAGAGTACTCGTAGTTGAAGAGTACAAGAGTGTTCATGCCTTCAAGTAATCACGACAAAAATTAATTTGCGGCTCCATTTTTAAGGACTTGCAGCTAAATTGAACGCTTTGTACTAGGAAATGTTAACGCCACAATATCTTGTTAAAAGACAACATTAACAACTAAAAGAATTGACAGTAAAGAACTATAGCCGCTTCAATTTATATTTTAGCACGTTGGACTGATTAGGACAAAAATTCGCCACAAAGGGACATTTAACAAAAGTTACGAAACCGTAGCAAATAATAGGGATTACTAACTGAAAATTAATGAGATAGTATAAAACACCCACCCACGCTTCACTACTAGATTAATACCTTTCAAAAATGATAATAAAGTCACCTTCATGAGGTGAGAATTTCATAGCGAACACTCAAGTTGATTTGATAATCGCAGTTCAAACTACGATTTACTATTTTCACATTCACATTCATGTTTACGTTATGTTTTTCTGCCACAGTTCAGCCCCTAAAGGAGAGCGAACGTCTCAATAACGTATAGAAAACAGAAAAACATTAGTGCTATTTTGACAGTGCTTGTTGATAGTTTTCTATTACCGGATTTTTAGACATTTTAGCCCTTTGATATTACCTTTCAAGATTAGTCGAAAGTGATGCCGTTGATTAAGAAGCATCTTCAGCCCTATTTGTTATACAAGAGTCATTAACTATTCCTATAACCCAAAGAAACCGGCATTAGAATTTATTTAGTTTTCTCTAAACAAAATATTTTAAAAACAAAATATTTTAATATTTGTGAGCTCATTGAAAAGATTAATGCGTGTAATTCCAATTGAACTCAAATATGCGTACCAGCAGACATGTATACGATACCGTAAAAGCCTATTAGTGTCATTCAACACATTTCTGATTGAATCATCTGAGAGACTTCCTGGTAAAACTAGCTCTGCGAAATTCTTGAAACGTTCGGGATCGAGCTACGAAATACAAAATATGATTTAGCCAGATCGCAAAGTAACATGTTTCACCATCATCAAGTGAGCGGGATCGTCATTATCAATCTGTCCATGCGGTTTACAGTTGATCATAAAAAGATCCTCAGCGTTACAAATCTCAAGAAAAACAGGACGGCTTTTTGGGTCTGGATGGTAAAATCAATGAAGTGCCGAGAAATCCGCTCATGCGACGAGAAAGCTCTTACCAAGATTGCTTTGCTTCACTCTCGAGAAGGATGCCAAGCTTAGCCAACCATGATCCCAAGTCATCAGATGTGGTGTCCCACTTGGTAGAAGTTTGGTAGCAGTCTCTGAAGGTCTTTATACCAGTACAGCTTTTTCTACCCACCCCTACTGCCACCAGTCAACATTTTCAACACTTGAAGTAAATAGTAGCAATGCAGAAAAACTGTTCACAAGAATTCCAGGGATTCAAATGAATATTACGTAGGTTGTTAGCTACCAATACGTGCGTGCGATGAACCATAATGTAAGAATTCACCTTCGTATAAGAATCGCCACACAATTTATTCGTTGTTGCTACAGTTTTGGCACCTCACTCCCTAATCACCTTGCGAAACCAAAATTATTGATATCCTTATCCATATGGGAGATTTTCGTTTCTGTTCTGCAAAAGGTGTTCCTCTACTGAAAGCGCCCTTTGCTTTATTGAAATTCCACAAACATTTAGTGAAGCTCTTCCATAGTATTTCTCCAATATTATCTTTTATTTTTCCAATTTGGAGTATTGACGCGGAGTCCATTATTCGATTCAAAATCAACTGTAAATACGAGTTCCCATTGGCCTTCCGTTATGTTACTCTTGAATAGTGAGAATTAGAAATGATCATTGGGATTCTTTGGTCTCTAGTTATATCTTAAGGCTACATCCCCCTTTTCTTCTTCTGTCGATCAACCTGACAAAAGCTAATATTTTCGATCGGACCGATGCAGTGACTATTTGAAATTCATAATACACCTAGTTTGGGTAAAAGAATAGGGTACTCAGGTGATGAACTACATGTAAATCTGTTTTGGTCACCTCCTTTCCATTATTCCGTTGTTTCCAACCATTTCCTAAGAATTGGGATTGTAAGAGTACTAGCTATTATGCTCATCACTTAGTTTCCGGAAATAGAAGTGTAAGGATACTCCGAGAAAAGATCTATAAAGATTCATTTATTTAAGATTACATTTGAATTTTGTTGTTAGGATGGTTGACCATGGATGAGTGGAGGCGTTGATGTAAGTCAGCATGCAGTACAGTATTTCGGACGAACCAAGGGGCATCAGTCACTAGTCGTAATACTCTATTTTGTCAAGTATGTACTTTTTTAACGTGGGTCCTAGCAGATGAGCCTCAGAGGCCGCAAGCTTATTGCCAAATGGGTCGGATCAGCATGAATTATAGGCGGGTACGCCTGATCACAGAACTTCCGCCACCAATACCGCCAGATCGACTTCTTAAGAAGAAATGCACACAGGAATTGCTTCTTCCGTAAATCAAATGAAGTCTACTATCCACTACTATCTACGTTCTTTTTGTTAGGACAGTCACTGGATTGCACCTAGTCTCATGCCCCATGTCAATTAAGACTGTGTCTTACTATACTCCGTTACCTTGATGGCACAACTGTAATATTCTTTTAGAATAATAAAGTTATTTGTATATTTAAAAAAAAAAAAAAATGTATTGGATATAGTATGTTACTCTCCTCTTGCAGTGGTATTTGGAACTTCAATAGGAAATTCTATTTACTTTTTTTCCCAATCATCAAAACAGAGTGGCGCCCAACCTAGAATTTGATTTTGATCAAAATCACATGTCAATGGTGTTGGACGAATCTTAAATATCCATTCGCTCTCGCCGGCCATGCTGTCCCTGCATTAGGGAAATTCTCGTCAACCCCAACAAAGTTGAAAAGTATCATTCAGGAAAGTGTTATACGAGTGAGCTCATTGACATGTTTCAATAGTCGGAATTTTGGCTCGCCGCAAGGGTTCCACAGCGCGGAGCATTCGCTATCTTTGGACTCGGATATCGCGTTTCGGGGAGATGCGATGTTTTCAGTCCCGCTCAGGATCTTGACGACGAGCCAAGTTGGCAGAGCGAAGGGAGCGTGCGAGGAAGCGCCTGCGCACGGCGTTCCCGCTGGCCTGCCGTGCATCGATCGGGAGCAGGCCTCAGGCGGGAGGCGAGAATCTCGTTCTTCTAGTCTGTACGCGACAGGAGTACCCTTTATTTTCCTTACCTGCTTACCTGCACTTCTTCTGGGCTCAACCCCTCCCCTCACCACCACAGTCGAGTCACGACTCGGGGCCTCTCCCGTGATCAAATAAATTTTCTCTCCTTACGTTAGGTATAATTGAGGCCTAGACATAGCTCGTAGAGAACTTGAATCACGTAACGATTTTCTCTCAAATGCAACCAAGTTGGCCAGTAAATAACTTAATTTTTTTTACAACAATGAATTCCTTTCATTAATTACCTTCATAATGAAATTTATATTAAACATACGACTCTTTAAAAATTGTATTGAGGCGAGAAAAAAATATATTTTTTAGGTAGGCAATGAGCGCAAAAATTCTGTGGAGACTAAAAACACGAAATAACGTAAAATTCATTTAAAGTGGAGATTTATGGATTAGTTTGTCACAGTACTAGAAGGTAAGGTAGTGGATTTTGGAGATCAGACTATTAAACTTGTTGATTACGGTTTATTTCTCGAGCGTTTTCGCCTTTATTCGGCTCTCCAGGAGTATTCTGTTGTTGATGGTCAGTGGGTATTTTCCATAACTGTTGTCTTGGGTTCCCACCCCATGCACCTCCCTTCTTGTTGACTGTCGTGAATAGAGCATTCGGAGCTGAGGTGGGGATCAATGGACATTTTTCGAACGTAATTTAACAAACTGAAACAAACCATAAAAGCCTCCACAGCTCAAAACCAAAAACCTCAAAAAATACTTTTTAAACGTATTTCATAATATTGGATTATTCCATTTCTTGACAACTCGTAGAAGTTGTTGGCAATTAATTTCTGCGTCGAATGAAACATAACCCCAGCTGTTATACAGGGTGTCCCAGGAGTTATGCACGATCCGACTTCTACGTGTTCTACAACTCATTTCCGACCAAAATGTCTCTTAGCAATTTTTCGCCAGAGGCCTCGTTTCCGAGCTATTCGCGATTTAAGATTTTTTTCGTGTTTTCGATCTAATGTCATTAAAACTGTCATAACTCCCTTGATTGTGGAGATAACTCAAATTTGATGACATCGTTAGGAAGAGCGTTGAATTTTCTATCTAATTAATGTCAAAAAACTTTGTTAAAATTGCATTGAAGATGTGCGATTGCTGCGCGAAATGGCAGTTTTGTCAAAATCTTGAAATCGCCTGTTTTTCATCTCGCCCAGAAACCCCATAAATGCTTGACGCAGAACTGTGCAGGCCTGGTAAAACGTGCGCCGAAATGTCAGCTTTCCAACGGTGTAGTCGTTTTGGTTTTTAAGAATATTTTTAGTTAAGGAAATGGTGTTTAACTGCAGAAAAACGAGTGTTTTCTGTTAAAATTGAGGTTTTTCTAAAAGTCTCGACGAAAAAAGGTTGGAGGAGGGATATACATAACTTTTCTCGCTGAATCGAATGGTGACAATGCCAGACCTCTCAAGTGACGATTTAAGATAAGTTTTGTCGGATGCATAAACCCGTTCGTTTGTGTATGGCATTTCTAAGCTGTCCGGATTAAGTCTGGTTAATCGAAGAACCGAGGGACGTCTATTGTTTGTGTTCATTTACGATTGATTGCGATGAGTTGCATTCATGTTTTGTTGATACTATGGACCCTTATCAAACCAGGCTTCCGTATCATTACCAACTCTTCCCCATTTGTCTCTTTCCTCGCTGTATTTCCTTCAGCGAGGTTTTCCCTATTGTATATTCTCATTCATCATGGTGCGCTATAGGTATTGAACATAGCTGGGAGTAATAACCAAAACCTCAGTGACAAAAAACAATTAGTAGATAAAAACAGATAGCTTACTAGATAAGGAAGGATCAGTATTTCTCATACTTCGCTAGGGTGTGAGTTGTACACTGGTGGAGTGTGAATCCCTTGCTGCTTCAGAAGCATTACCACTGGCAAAACCGTACACAAAAATCATGTCAACATACTCACTTGTGGTATAGCTACTCAACTGAAAGCAACTCATCGCAATCAATCGTAAATGAACAACAATAATAGCTGTCTCTCGGATCTTCGATTATCCTGACTTTGGCTGGACAGCTTGGAAATGCCGTAGACGCTGATCACAAACGGACGTTTTCATTCATTAAATTCATTTTCATTTTTCATTTTTAATATTTTTTTAAAATTTAAACCTTAACAATCTTGTTTAAACTCTAACTCTTTGTATGAACTCGATTTAAACCCTAATATCTTAGCATTGTCCAACAGCTGGATAACATGTTCGAGTCAATAAACATTTTACTAAAACTGAATTTATTCTGAAACAACAAATGATCAACATTGCAACACCCAATGCTACTGCCAAATCAGATTGGAGTTGATAATACACGGCGCCCAGAGCAACCCCTCCTTCAAGACCGCTGGGTCGTGCGGGTCATTGCATATCCTTGCCCCTGACCAAGAGAATGCCTCCTCCGTAGCTTTCCCAATTTTCAAACATTAGGTCTTTTTTAGTAATACAGGGTGTCCCAGGACTTTTGCATAATCCGACTCCTACGTGTTCTACAACTCATTTCCGACTGCGATGAGTTGTATTCATCTTCGAGACTTCTGGAAAAACCTCAATTTCAACAGAAAACATACGTTTTTCTGCAGTTAAACACCATTTCCTTAACTAAAAATATTCTTAAAAACCAAAACGACTACACCGTTGGAAAGCTGACATTTTGTCGCTCGTTTTACCAGGCCGGCACAGTTCTGCGTCAAGCATTTATGGGGTTTCTGGGCGAGATGAAAAACAGGCGATTTCAAGATTTTGACAAAACTGCCATTTCACGCAGCAATCGCACATCTTCAATGCAATTTTAACAAAGTTTTTTGACATCAAATAGATGGAAAATTCAACGCTCTTTCTAACGATGTCATCAAATTTGAGTTATCTCCACAACTAAGGGAGTTATGACAGTTGTAATGACATTAGATGGTTCTCTCCTGAGTTAATTGCCCTAGTTCGTGCCAAGAGGCTTGCCCATTCATACTATAAAATCTCTTACTCTGATGCCGACTATGCCATTTTTGCTGCCTTGCGGAAGAGGTGTAAGGAGCTTTCTCGAGTGGATTATGCTTCCCATGTCGCAACGGTCCAAGCTTCTCTCCAACGAAACATAAAAAACTTTTGGAATTTCGTGAATTATCGTGACGGATCCAACGTGCTTCCCCAGGTAATGACATACAAAGGCCTACCTGCAGAGACCCCTATTGAGAAGGCAAACTTATTTGCCAATTTCTTTGCCTCTGTATATGAGCCCCCTTCACTCAGTTCACCTAGCTATCCTACCATAGATGCAGTTTCAATAAGCCAGTTGTCTTTCACAGTGGACGAAGTTCGACACCAGCTTGCGTGTTTGGATGTCAATAAGGGAATGGGGCCTGATGGAGTGCCACCTATAGTCCTGAGAGAGTGTGCAGATGTGTTGGCCAGTCCTTTGACTATTTTGTTTAATTCTTCCTTGAGGTTGGGGATCTTTCCAGAGATGTGGAAGGAGTCATTTCTCACACCCATACATAAGTCTGGTGACCGGTCTGACGTTTCTAATTACCGTGGTGTCTGCTCAATTTCCACTGTCCCAAAAGTCTTTGAGAAGCTGGTCGTCAGGACAATTACGCCTCTATTCTCAAGTGTGATACTGCAGGAGCAACATGGCTTTGTAAGTGGGAGATCAACTACGACCAACCTTCTCTGTTTCACGGACTTCATCCATTGCAGCCTGGCTGAGGGGGAGCAGGTTGATATGATCTCGTTGGATTATGCTAAGGCGTTTGACAAGGTTTCCCACGACCACCTGATTGGACTCCTTGAATCATTGGGGGTGTTCGGCTCCTTTCTTGAGTGGATTGGGAGCTACCTGAGGGGTCGACAACAGCGGGTGCGTCTTAGGGTGCAGTCTCTCACCCGGTGGAGGCAACATCTGGTGTTCCACAGGGATCTAACATAGGTCCTCTACTGTTCCTGCTGCTTATTAATGGAGTGGCCTCGGCCCTGGATGGCGTCAAGTTTCAGATTTTTGCGGATGATCTCAGGATCTTTGGCCGGGTCTCTTCCTTGAATGATTCTGCCCGTTTGCAGGCAGCCCTGAACAATGTCCTCCAGTGGAGCATGGAAAATGGGCTTTTCCTCAACCCTGCCAAGTGTCTCGTGATGTCCTTTACCCACTCACGACAGCAGGTCTGCTTCCGGTATACCATTGGCGGAATTCCATTGGATCGCCCCATGACTGTCCGAGAACTTGGAGTTGTACTCGATCCGGAACTGGATTTCTCAGCCCACATTGACGCGGTCTGTGTAAAAGGGATGAGAGCACTTGGTTTTTTGAAGCGTGCTTCTCGAGACTTCAGCGACCCATCTGCGTTGGTGCTGCTTTACCGATCGATCGTGCTACCCATTCTCGAATATTGCAGCGTTGTTTGGTCCCCGTACTACGAGATTCATCGCCACAGGCTGGAGCGGGTGCAAAGGTGCTTCCTCCGTTTCTTTGGGTTCAGGATCGGAGTGCCTCGAGATGGGTTCATGGTCGACTACGATGAGCTGTATCGGCGTAGCGGCTTGGTTCCTCTGGTCTCTCGGAGACTCTCTGCGGACATTAAATTCTATTACCGGCTGGTTAATGGAGACATTGACTGCCCTGGCCTCCTGTCAACTGTCGGTTTCTCGGCCCCAGGACACCGCACGAGGAATCCTGCATTGTTTTTTGTCCCATTCGCCAGCAGGAACTATCTCCTCCACCGCCCTCTTCTCCGAATGCCTAGGGAGGCCAATGTGTTGTGTTCGGTGCACGGTTTCGATTTTTTTGCCGACCCCATCTCATCCATCAAGTCCTTATTGAGCCATAAAACTATTTAGAAAATTTAATATCTGCATTCGTTCTTTGTTTACGCTTTTTAGTCCTTTTTTGATGCTGTTGTCTTTATGTTCCTGTTATTAATGTATATTTATCGTTGTTTTCTTTATCAAATGTTTATTTTTGATTATAATCTGTAATTTCTGTAACTGGGCTTGACCCGTTTCTTATAAATAAATAAATAATAAATAAATAAATAAATTAGATCGAAAACACGAAAGAAATCTGAAATCGAGAATAGCTCGGAAACGAGGCCTCTGGCAAAAATTGCTATGAGACATTTTTGGTCGGAAATAAGTTGTAGAACGCGTAGGCTGTATAACTCTTCCAACTCAGAATCGGAATTTTTTTCACTGAACTCATGATGTTCCAAACCAAATTCCGAATTTTCGAAACTAATTTCAATTGGATAATTATGAAAACAGTTTGAAAAAATTTCAAAGTGGACAAGGGAAAGCTAGGTATATATTATTCATCCTCAAAACTTATGTCATCTAGTAAAGCTCCATTATATTTAATTCGATTTTTGGTTCTACGCATCTCGAAACATAATAAACAAACAGTTTTTGAGATTGTGTGGAAATTATTTTTCGTGGAGTGTAAAAAGGTACCACATTGAAAATAATAAACCAAAATCGACTAGAAAAACATCTGTTTGTACGGCAAATGCCGTCGAATATGGGCCTCAACTCATTTGTCATAACAAAACCAAGATTTACCCGAAAAACCACTTTTCGGCATCCAAACCTAATTTTCTCTCTTGAATTATTTGAAATAAAACATTTCATTGAACTATTAACAGAAAAATTACATTTGGTTAGCCTGTCATTTCTTCGTAACTTTTAATTTACCTTCATAACTCTACTAAACGAATTAATTGCATTAATTACTATTATTTGAAAAATGGGTGTTTTTAGGATTTTTAAAAATCTCTTTTCAGACTCCGTGTTAAATCCAATTTGACACCTAAAAAAATTGGTTATTTGTTAGGGAGAGAGAAAATTTAATGTACCTTCTTAACAATATCCTCAAATTTAAATTTTACGTGCAAAAGTTTCGGGATTTCGAAAATTTATGAAAGTAAGATCGAAATCACGAAAAGAAGAAAACAAGTGCCGTTTTAAGCAGAGTGAAACGATTAGATTCAAATGAGATTAATACCAGACCAATTGGTTCGAAATTCTAATTATGGGACTTGTTCAAATTCGGAAGAGTTTTGTTTTGTTTTGGTATGGTTGGAAAGGGATAGGGATGGTTAAGGATGG
>JAVIWC010001549.1:0-10036 GCA_031894815.1 Creontiades dilutus
ATTCGTGTTCAGCATCCCGAAAAACCCCTTAGAGAGTAGGTTTGAAAGCGATTAAACAGAGTTTATTTTTGAGCAATTTTGATGAAAAAACGCGAAAATAACCATGAAGGAAGCATTTTATCGAAAAAAGGACTTCAGATTCGTGTTCAGCACCCCGAAAAACCCCTTAGAGAGTAGGTTTGAAAGCGATTAAACAGAGTTTATTTTTGAGCAATTTTGATGAAAAAACGCGAAAATAACCATGAAGGAAGCGTTTTATCGAAAAAAGGACTTCAGATTCGTGTTCAGCACCCCGAAAAACCCCTTAGAGAGTAGGTTTGAAAGCGATTAAACAGAGTTTATTTTTGAGCAATTTTGATGAAAAAACGCGAAAATAACCATGAAGGAAGCGTTTTATCGAAAAAAGGACTTCACATTCGTGTTCAGCATTTTTGAGCAATTTTGATGAAAAAACGCGAAAATAACCATGAAGGAAGCGTTTTATCGAAAAAAGGACTTCAGATTCGTGTTCAGCACCCCGAAAAACCCCTTAGAGAGTAGGTTTGAAAGCGATTAAACAGAGTTAATTTTTGAGCAATTTTGATGAAAAAACGCGAAAATAACCATGAAGGAAGCGTTTTATCGAAAAACGGACTTCAGATTCGTGTTCAGCACCCCGAAAAACCCCTTAGAGAGTAGGTTTGAAAGCGATTAAACAGAGTTAATTTTTGAGCAATTTTGATGAAAAAACGCGAAAATAACCATGAAGGAAGCGTTTTATCGAAAAACGGACTTCAGATTCGTGTTCAGCACCCCGAAAAACCCCTTAGAGAGTAGGTTTGAAAGCGATTAAACAGAGTTAATTTTTGAGCAATTTTGATGAAAAAACGCGAAAATAACCATGAAGGAAGCGTTTTATCGAAAAAGGACTTCAGATTCGTGTTCAGCACCCCGAAAACCCCTTAGAGAGTAGGTTTGAAAGCGATTAAACAGAGTTAATTTTTGAGCAATTTTGATGAAAAAACGCGAAAATAACCATGAAGGAAGCGTTTTATCGAAAAACGGACTTCAGATTCGTGTTCAGCACCCCGAAAAACCCCTTAGAGAGTAGGTTTGAAAGCGATTAAACAGAGTTAATTTTTGAGCAATTTTGATGAAAAAACGCGAAAATAACCATGAAGGAAGCGTTTTATCGAAAAAAGGACTTCAGATTCGTGTTCAGCACCCCGAAAAACCCCTTAGAGAGAGTAGGTTTGAAAGCGATTAAACAGAGTTAATTTTTGAGCAATTTTGATGAAAAAACGCGAAAATAACCATGAAGGAAGCGTTTTATCGAAAAACGGACTTCAGATTCGTGTTCAGCACCCCGAAAAACCCCTTAGAGAGTAGGTTTGAAAGCGATTAAACAGAGTTAATTTTTGAGCAATTTTGATGAAAAACGCGAAAATAACCATGAAGGAAGCGTTTTATCGAAAAAAGGACTTCAGATTCGTGTTCAGCACCCCGAAAAACCCCTTCTAGAGTAGGTTTGAAAGCGATTAAACAGAGTTAATTTTTGAGCAATTTTGATGAAAAAACGCGAAAATAACCATGAAGGAAGCGTTTTATCGAAAAACGGACTTCAGATTCGTGTTCAGCACCCCGAAAAACCCCTTAGAGAGTAGGTTTGAAAGCGATTAAACAGAGTTAATTTTTGAGCAATTTTGATGAAAAAACGCGAAAATAACCATGAAGGAAGCGTTTTATCGAAAAACGGACTTCAGATTCGTGTTCAGCACCCCGAAAACCCCTTAGAGAGTAGGTTTGAAAGCGATTAAACAGAGTTAATTTTTGAGCAATTTTGATGAAAAAACGCGAAAATAACCATGAAGGAAGCGTTTTATCGAAAAACGGACTTCAGATTCGTGTTCAGCACCCCGAAAAACCCCTTAGAGAGTAGGTTTGAAAGCGATTAAACAGAGTTAATTTTTGAGCAATTTTGATGAAAAAACGCGAAAATAACCATGAAGGAAGCGTTTTATCGAAAAACGGACTTCAGATTCGTGTTCAGCACCCCGAAAAACCCCTTAGAGAGTAGGTTTGAAAGCGATTAAACAGAGTTAATTTTTGAGCAATTTTGATGAAAAAACGCGAAAATAACCATGAAGGAAGCGTTTTATCGAAAAACGGACTTCAGATTCGTGTTCAGCACCCCGAAAAACCCCTTAGAGAGTAGGTTTGAAAGCGATTAAACAGAGTTAATTTTTGAGCAATTTTGATGAAAAAACGCGAAAATAACCATGAAGGAAGCGTTTTATCGAAAAACGGACTTCAGATTCGTGTTCAGCACCCCGAAAAACCCTTCAGAGAGTAGGTTTGAAAGCGATTAAACAGAGTTTATTTTTGAGCAATTTTGATGAAAAAACGCGAAAATAACCATGAAGGAAGCGTTTTATCGAAAAAAGGACTTCAGATTCGTGTTCAGCATCCCGAAAGACCCCCTAGAGTGTAGGTTTGAAAGAGATTAAACAGAGTTGATTTTTGAACAATTTTGATGAAAAAACGCGAAAATAACCATGAAGGAAGCGTTTTATCGAAAAAAGGACTTCAGATTCGTGTTCAGCACCCCAAAAAACCCCTTAGAGAGTAGGTTTGAAAGCGATTAAACAGAGTTTATTTTTGAGCAATTTTGATGAAAAAACGCGAAAATAACCATGAAGGAAGCGTTTTATCGAAAAAAGGACTTCAGATTCGTGTTCAGCACCCCGAAATACCCCCTTAGAGAGTAGGTTTGAAAGCGATTAAACAGAGTTTATTTTTGAGCAATTTTGATGAAAAAACGTTAAAATAACCATGAAGGAAGCGTTTTATCGAAAAAAAGGACTTCAGATTCGTGTTCAGCACCCGAAAAACCCCTTAGAGAGTAGGTTTGAAAGCGATTAAACAGAGTTTATTTTTGAGCAATTTTGATGAAAAAACGCGAAAATAACCATGAAGGAAGCGTTTTATCGAAAAAGGACTTCAGATTCGTGTTCAGCACCCCGAAATACCCCCTAGAGAGTAGGTTTGAAAGCGATTAAACAGAGTTTATTTTTGAGCAATTTTGATGAAAAAACGCGAAAATAACCATGAAGGAAGCGTTTTATCGAAAAAAGGACTTCAGATTCGTGTTCAGCACCCCGAAAATCCCCTTAAAGAGTAGGTTTGAAAGAGATTAAACAGAGTTTATTTTTGAGCAATTTTGATGAAAAAACGCGAAAATAACCATGAAGGAAGCGTTTTACCGAAAAACGGGCTTCAGCACCCCGAAAAACCCCTTACAGTGTAGGTTTGAAAGCGATTAAACAGAGTTTATTTTTGAGCAATTTTGATGAAAAAACGCGAAAATAACCATGAAGGAAGCGTTTTATCGAAAAAAGGACTTCAGATTCGTGTTCAGCACCCCGAAAAACCCCCTAGGGAGTAGGTTTGAAAGCGATTAAACAGAGTTTAATTTTTGAGCAATTTTGATGAAAAACGCGAAAATAACCATGAAGGAAGCGTTTTATCGAAAAAAGGACTTCAGATTCGTGTTCAGCACCCCGAAAAACCCCTTAGAGAGTAGGTTTGAAAGCGATTAAACAGAGTTTATTTTTGAGCAATTTTGATGAAAAAACGCGAAAATAACCATGAAGGAAGCGTTTTATCGAAAAAAGGACTTCAGATTCGTGTTCAGCACCCCGAAAAACCCCTTAGAGAGTAGGTTTGAAAGCGATTAAACAGAGTTTATTTTTGAGCAATTTTGATGAAAAAACGCGAAAATAACCATGAAGGAAGCGTTTTATCGAAAAAGGACTTCAGATTCGTGTTCAGCACCCCGAAAAACCCCTTAGAGTAGGTTTGAAAGGGATTAAACAGAGTTAATTTTTGAGCAATTTTGATAGAAAATCGCGGAAATAACCATGAAGGAAGCGTTTTATCGAAAAACGGACTTCAGATTCGTGTTCAGCACCCCGAAAAAACCCCTTAGAGAGTAGGTTTGAAAGCGATTAAACAGAGTTTATTTTTGAGCAATTTTGATGAAAAAACGCGAAAATAACCATGAAGGAAGCGTTTTATCGAAAAAAGGACTTCAGATTCGTGTTCAGCACCCCGAAAAACCCCTTAGAGAGTAGGTTTGAAAGCGATTAAACAGAGTTTATTTTTGAGCAATTTTGATGAAAAACGCGAAAATAACCATGAAGGAAGCGTTTTATCGAAAAAAGGACTTCAGATTCGTGTTCAGCACCCCGAAAAACCCCTTAGAGAGTAGGTTTGAAAGCGATTAAACAGAGTTTATTTTTGAGCAATTTTGATGAAAAACGCGAAAATAACCATGAAGGAAGCGTTTTATCGAAAAAGGACTTCAGATTCGTGTTCAGCACCCCGAAAAACCCCTTAGAGAGTAGGTTTGAAAGCGATTAAACAGAGTTAATTTTTGAGCAATTTTGATGAAAAAACGCGAAAATAACCATGAAGGAAGCGTTTTATCGAAAAACGGACTTCAGATTCGTGTTCAGCACCCCGAAAAACCCCTTAGAGAGTAGGTTTGAAAGCGATTAAACAGAGTTTATTTTTGAGCAATTTTGATGAAAAAACGCGAAAATAACCATGAAGGAAGCGTTTTATCGAAAAAGGACTTCAGATTCGTGTTCAGCACCCGAAAAACCCCTTAGAGAGTAGGTTTGAAAGCGATTAAACAGAGATTATTTTTGAGCAATTTTGATGAAAAAACGCGAAAATAACCATGAATGAAGCGTTTTATCGAAAAAAGGACTTCAGATTCGTGCAGCACCCCGAAAAACCCCTTAGAGTAGGTTTGAAAGCGATTAAACAGAGTTTATTTTTGAGCAATTTTGATGAAAAAACGCGAAAATAACCATGAAGGAAGCGTTTTATCGAAAAACGGACTTCAGATTCGTGTTCAGCACCCCGAAAAACCCCTTAGAGTAGGTTTGAAAGCGATTAAACAGAGTTAATTTTTGAGCAATTTTGATGAAAAAACGCGAAAATAACCATGAAGGAAGCGTTTTATCGAAAAAAGGACTTCAGATTCGTGTTCAGCACCCCGAAAAACCCCTTAGAGAGTAGGTTTGAAAGCGATTAAACAGAGTTTATTTTTGAGCAATTTTGATGAAAAAACGCGAAAATAACCATGAAGGAAGCGTTTTATCGAAAAAAGGACTTCAGATTCGTGTTCAGCACCCCGAAAAACCCCTTAGAGTAGGTTTGAAAGCGATTAAACAGAGTTTATTTTTGAGCAATTTTGATGAAAAAACGCGAAAATAACCATGAAGGAAGCGTTTTATCGAAAAAGGACTTCAGATTCGTGTTCAGCACCCCGAAAAACCCCTTAGAGAGTAGGTTTGAAAGCGATTAAACAGAGTTTATTTTTGAGCAATTTTGATGAAAAAACGCGAAAATAACCATGAAGGAAGCGTTTTATCGAAAAAAGGACTTCAGATTCGTGTTCAGCACCCCGAAAAACCCCTTAGAGAGTAGGTTTGAAAGCGATTAAACAGAGTTTATTTTTGAGCAATTTTGATGAAAAAACGCGAAAATAACCATGAAGGAAGCGTTTTATCGAAAAAGGACTTCAGATTCGTGTTCAGCACCCCGAAAAACCCCTTAGAGTAGGTTTGAAAGCGATTAAACAGAGTTAATTTTTGAGCAATTTTGATGAAAAATCGCGAAAATAACCATGAAGGAAGCGTTTTATCGAAAAACGGACTTCAGATTCGTGTTCAGCACCCCGAAAAACCCCTTAGAGAGTAGGTTTGAAAGCGATTAAACAGAGATAATTTTTGAGCAATTTTGATGAAAAAACGCGAAAATAACCATGAAGGAAGCGTTTTATCGAAAAAGGACTTCAGATTCGTGTTCAGCACCCCGAAAAACCCCTTAGAGAGTAGGTTTGAAAGCGATTAAACAGAGTTTATTTTTGAGCAATTTTGATGAAAAAACGCGAAAATAACCATGAAGGAAGCGTTTTATCGAAAAAACGGACTTCAGATTCGTGTTCAGCACCCCGAAAAACCCCTTAGAGTAGGTTTGAAAGCGATTAAACAGAGTTTATTTTTGAGCAATTTTGATGAAAAAACGCGAAAATAACCATGAAGGAAGCGTTTTATCGAAAAAACGGACTTCAGATTCGTGTTCAGCACCCCGAAAAACCCCTTAGAGAGTAGGTTTGAAAGCGATTAAACAGAGTTTATTTTTGAGCAATTTTGATGAAAAAACGCGAAAATAACCATGAAGGAAGCGTTTTATCGAAAAACGGACTTCAGATTCGTGTTCAGCACCCCGAAAAACCCCTTAGAGTAGGTTTGAAAGCGATTAAACAGAGTTTATTTTTGAGCAATTTTGATGAAAAAACGCGAAAATAACCATGAAGGAAGCGTTTTATCGAAAAACGGACTTCAGATTCGTGTTCAGCACCCCGAAAAACCCCTTAGAGAGTAGGTTTGAAAGCGATTAAACAGAGTTAATTTTTGAGCAATTTTGATGAAAAAACGCGAAAATAACCATGAAGGAAGCGTTTTATCGAAAAACGGACTTCAGATTCGTGTTCAGCACCCCGAAAAACCCCTTAGAGAGTAGGTTTGAAAGCGATTAAACAGAGTTTATTTTTGAGCAATTTTGATGAAAAAACGCGAAAATAACCATGAAGGAAGCGTTTTATCGAAAAAAGGACTTCAGATTCGTGTTCAGCACCCCGAAAAACCCCTTAGAGAGTAGGTTTGAAAGCGATTAAACAGAGTTTATTTTTGAGCAATTTTGATGAAAAAACGCGAAAATAACCATGAAGGAAGCGTTTTATCGAAAAAGGACTTCAGATTCGTGTTCAGCACCCCGAAAAACCCCTTAGAGAGTAGGTTTGAAAGCGATTAAACAGAGTTTATTTTTGAGCAATTTTGATGAAAAAACGCGAAAATAACCATGAAGGAAGCGTTTTATCGAAAAACGGACTTCAGATTCGTGTTCAGCACCCCGAAAAACCCCTTAGAGAGTAGGTTTGAAAGCGATTAAACAGAGTTTATTTTTGAGCAATTTTGATGAAAAAACGCGAAAATAACCATGAAGGAAGCGTTTTATCGAAAAACGGACTTCAGATTCGTGTTCAGCACCCCGAAAAACCCCTTAGAGAGTAGGTTTGAAAGCGATTAAACAGAGTTAATTTTTGAGCAATTTTGATGAAAAAACGCGAAAATAACCATGAAGGAAGCGTTTTATCGAAAAACGGACTTCAGATTCGTGTTCAGCACCCCGAAAAACCCCTTAGAGAGTAGGTTTGAAAGGGATTAAACAGAGATAATTTTTGAGCAATTTTGATGAAAAATCGCGAAAATAACCATGAAGGAAGCGTTTTATCGAAAAACGGACTTCAGATTCGTGTTCAGCACCCCGAAAAACCCCTTAGAGAGTAGGTTTGAAAGCGATTAAACAGAGTTAATTTTTGAGCAATTTTGATGAAAAATCGCGAAAATAACCATGAAGGAAGCGTTTTATCGAAATCGAAAAATCGACTTCAGATTCGTGTTCAGCACCCCGAAAAACCCCTTAGAGAGTAGGTTTGAAAGGGATTAAACAGAGATAATTTTTGAGCAATTTTGATGAAAAATCGCGAAAATAACCATGAAGGAAGCGTTTTATCGAAAAATCGACTTCAGATTCGTGTTCAGCACCCCGAAAAACCCCTTAGAGAGTAGGTTTGAAAGGGATTAAACAGAGATAATTTTTGAGCAATTTTGATGAAAAATCGCGAAAATAACCATGAAGGAAGCGTTTTATCGAAAAACGGACTTCAGATTCGTGTTCAGCACCCCGAAAAACCCCTTAGAGAGTAGGTTTGAAAGGGATTAAACAGAGATAATTTTTGAGCAATTTTGATGAAAAATCGCGAAAATAACCATGAAGGAAGCGTTTTATCGAAAAATCGACTTCAGATTCGTGTTCAGCACCCCGAAAAACCCCTTAGAGAGTAGGTTTGGAAGGGATTAAACAGAGATAATGTTTGAGCAATTTTGATGAAAAATCGCGAAAATAACCATGAAGGAAGCGTTTTATCGAAAAACGGACTTCAGATTCGTGTTCAGCACCCCGAAAAACCCCTTAGAGAGTAGGTTTGAAAGGGATTAAACAGAGATAATTTTTGAGCAATTTTGATGAAAAATCGCGAAAATAACCATGAAGGAAGCGTTTTATCGAAAAACGGACTTCAGATTCGTGTTCAGCACCCCGAAAAACCCCTTAGAGAGTAGGTTTGAAAGGATTAAACAGAGATAATTTTTGAGCAATTTTGATGAAAAATCGCGAAAATAACCATGAAGGAAGCGTTTTATCGAAAAATCGACTTCAGATTCGGAAAGCCCCTTAGAGAGTAGGTTTGAAAGCGATTAAACAGAGTTTATTTTTGAGCAATTTTGATGAAAAAACGAAAATAACCATGAAAATCGAAAAAACCATGTTCAAGAAAAACCCCTTAGAAGTAGGTTTGAAAGCGTTTTATCGAAAAACGGACTTCAGATTCGTGTTCAGCACCCCGAAAAACCCCTTAGAGAGTAGGTTTGAAAGCGATTAAACAGAGTTAATTTTTGAGCAATTTTGATGAAAAAACGCGAAAATAACCATGAAGGAAGCGTTTTATCGAAAAACGGACTTCAGATTCGTGTTCAGCACCCCGAAAAACCCCTTAGAGAGTAGGTTTGAAAGCGATTAAACAGAGTTAATTTTTGAGCAATTTTGATGAAAAAACGCGAAAATAACCATGAAGGAAGCGTTTTATCGAAAAACGGACTTCAGATTCGTGTTCAGCACCCCGAAAAACCCCTTAGAGAGTAGGTTTGAAAGCGATTAAACAGAGTTAATTTTTGAGCAATTTTGATGAAAAAACGCGAAAATCATGAAGGAAGCGTTTTATCGAAAAACAGATTCGTGTTCCGCAAAAACCCCTTAGAGAGTAGGTTTGAAAGCGATTAAACAGAGTTAATTTTTGAGCAATTTTGATGAAAAAACGCGAAAATAACCATGAAGGAAGCGTTTTATCGAAAAACGGACTTCAGAGTCGTGTTCAGCACCCCGAAAAACCCCTTAGAGAGTAGGTTTGAAAGCGATTAAACAGAGTTTATTTTGAGCAATTTTGATGAAAAAACGCGAAAATAACCATGAAGGAAGGGTTTTATCGAAAAAAGGACTTCAGATTCGTGTTCAGCACCCCGAAAAACCCCTTAGAGAGTAGGTTTGAAAGCGATTAAACCGAGTTTATTTTTGAGCAATTTCGATGAAAAAACGCGAAAATAACCATGAAGGAAGCGTTTTATCGAAAAACGGACTTCAGATTCGTGTTCAGCACCCCGAAAAACCCCTTAGAGAGTAGGTTTGAAAGCGATTAAACAGAGTTTATTTTTGAGCAATTTCGATGAAAAAACGCGAAAATAACCATGAAGGAAGCGTTTTATCGAAAAACGGACTTCAGATTCGTGTTCAGCACCCCGAAAACCCCCTTAGAGAGTAGGTTTGATGCTGCGAAAACTTTGAGAAAAAAAAATGTACCAGGTGCAGGCTAAGCAATTGACTTAAAAAAAAAAAAAAAAAAAAAAAACGGAAAATAGTAGCTTTGTGAATTTTGGCCTCATGATTTAAAAAAGAAAATAAAGGTTTGGGTCAAGAAGTTGTTGGAAGATCGCGTTAACTACTGTGACTGGTAGTTGCTCCACATCGTGAATGTAGACGATTATAAAAACTACCTCCGAATGAACAAATCCGCATTCACGCTTTTAATTGAAAAAAGTCTTACTGGAAGAGGAAGAAACAAGCGTTTAAACTGAAATCATTTGTGCCTTTATCACTTGTCTCAGGAATTCATCGCCCATTGTGTCTTTAATTATATGTTTAAAACAAAGGAGAAGATCAAAACAGAAACGAAATCCCCGATTCCTTGAGGAGATTATTGGCCGAAATGCTTCAACTGTCTACGTGTGATTGAGAAAAGTTGGATAACTGTGATCCGACAGAGCCATTCACTTTCCGACTCCGTCACTTGTTGGACGTTGGACTTTCG
>JAVIWC010001550.1:0-10095 GCA_031894815.1 Creontiades dilutus
TTTTTTTTTTTCAAAACCTAAAATCAAGTTTTGTTTCAAACCCTTTTTAAGGGGTTTTCCCCTTAACCTCGAATCCGTTTCCCCTAAAATTCCTTTTTTTCCGGTTTTTCTCAAAAAAAACCTAAAATCCCGTTTAACGTTTAAACCTTCCTAAGGGGGGTTTTTGGGGGGTTCCGAAATTAATCCTTTTCCCCCAAAAAACCTTTTATGGTTTTTTATTTTTTCAAAATTCCTGAAAACAATCTGAATCCTTTCAAACCCTTCCCAGGGGTATTTCGGGGTTCACAAAAGTCCTTTGAAACATTCTGGTTATTTTCCATTTTTTTCAAAAGTTAAAATCAACCTTTTAATCCTTTTAAAAATCCCTTTAAGGGGGGTTTTTGGGGGGTTCCGAAATTAATCCGTTTCCCGAAAAAACCCTTTCCCTTTATTTTTTTTCGGTTTTTCAAAAATCCCGAAAACAATCTGAATCCTTTCAAACCCTCTCAGGGGTATTTTCTAATGTCTGAAAATCAACTCTGTTTAATCGCTTTCAAACCTACTCTCTAAGGGGTATTTCGGGGTGCTGAACACGAATCTGAAGTCCGTTTCCCGATAAAACGCTTCCTTCATGGTTATTTTCGCGATTTTTCATCAAAATGTCCTGAAAATCAACTCTGTTTAATCGCTTTCAAACCTACTCTCTAAGGGGTATTTCGGGGTGCTGAACACGAATCTGAAGTCCGTTTCCCGATAAAACGCTTCCTTCATGGTTATTTTCGCGATTTTTCATCAAAATGTCTGAAAATCAACTCTGTTTAATCGCTTTCAAACCTACTCTCTAAGGGGTATTTCGGGGTGCTGAACACGAATCTGAAGTCCGTTTCCCGATAAAACGCTTCCTTCATGGTTATTTTCGCGATTTTTCATAAAAATGTCCTGAAAATCAACTCTGTTTAATCGCTTTCAAACCTACTCTCTAAGGGGTATTTCGGGGTGCTGAACACGAATCTGAAGTCCGTTTCCCGATAAAACGCTTCCTTCATGGTTATTTTCGCGATTTTTCATCAAAATGTCCTGAAAATCAACTCTGTTTAATCGCTTTCAAACCTACTCTCTAAGGGGTATTTCGGGGTGCTGAACACGAATCTGAAGTCCGTTTCCCGATAAAACGCTTCCTTCATGGTTATTTTCGCGATTTTTCATCAAAATGTCCTGAAAATCAACTCTGTTTAATCGCTTTCAAACCTACTCTCTAAGGGGTATTTCGGGGTGCTGAACACGAATCTGAAGTCCGTTTCCCGATAAAACGCTTCCTTCATGGTTATTTTCGCGATTTTTCATCAAAATGTCCTGAAAATCAACTCTGTTTAATCGCTTTCAAACCTACTCTCTAAGGGGTATTTCGGGGTGCTGAACACGAATCTGAAGTCCGTTTCCCGATAAAACGCTTCCTTCATGGTTATTTTCGCGATTTTTCATCAAAATGTCCTGAAAATCAACTCTGTTTAATCGCTTTCAAACCTACTCTCTAAGGGGTATTTCGGGGTGCTGAACACGAATCTGAAGTCCGTTTCCCGATAAAACGCTTCCTTCATGGTTATTTTCGCGATTTTTCATCAAAATGTCCTGAAAATCAACTCTGTTTAATCGCTTTCAAACCTACTCTCTAAGGGGTATTTCGGGGTGCTGAACACGAATCTGAAGTCCGTTTCCCGATAAAACGCTTCCTTCATGGTTATTTTCGCGATTTTTCATCAAAATGTCCTGAAAATCAACTCTGTTTAATCGCTTTCAAACCTACTCTCTAAGGGGTATTTCGGGGTGCTGAACACGAATCTGAAGTCCGTTTCCCGATAAAACGCTTCCTTCATGGTTATTTTCGCGATTTTTCATCAAAATGTCCTGAAAATCAACTCTGTTTAATCGCTTTCAAACCTACTCTCTAAGGGGTATTTCGGGGTGCTGAACACGAATCTGAAGTCCGTTTCCCGATAAAACGCTTCCTTCATGGTTATTTTCGCGATTTTTCATCAAAATGTCCTGAAAATCAACTCTGTTTAATCGCTTTCAAACCTACTCTCTAAGGGGTATTTCGGGGTGCTGAACACGAATCTGAAGTCCGTTTCCCGATAAAACGCTTCCTTCATGGTTATTTTCGCGATTTTTCATAAAAATGTCCTGAAAATCAACTCTGTTTAATCGCTTTCAAACCTACTCTCTAAGGGGTATTTCGGGGTGCTGAACACGAATCTGAAGTCCGTTTCCCGATAAAACGCTTCCTTCATGGTTATTTTCGCGATTTTTCATCAAAATGTCCTGAAAATCAACTCTGTTTAATCGCTTTCAAACCTACTCTCTAAGGGGTATTTCGGGGTGCTGAACACGAATCTGAAGTCCGTTTCCCGATAAAACGCTTCCTTCATGGTTATTTTCGCGATTTTTCATCAAAATGTCCTGAAAATCAACTCTGTTTAATCGCTTTCAAACCTACTCTCTAAGGGGTATTTCGGGGTGCTGAACACGAATCTGAAGTCCGTTTCCCGATAAAACGCTTCCTTCATGGTTATTTTCGCGATTTTTCATCAAAATGTCTGAAAATCAACTCTGTTTAATCCTTTCAAACCTACTCTCTAAGGGGTATTTCGGGGTGCTGAACACGAATCTGAAGTCCGTTTCCCGATAAAACGCTTCCTTCATGGTTATTTTCGCGATTTTTCATAAAAATGTCCTGAAAATCAACTCTGTTTAATCGCTTTCAAACCTACTCTCTAAGGGGTATTTCGGGGTGCTGAACACGAATCTGAAGTCCGTTTCCCGATAAAACGCTTCCTTCATGGTTATTTTCGCGATTTTTCATCAAAATGTCCTGAAAATCAACTCTGTTTAATCCTTTCAAACCTACTCTCTAAGGGGTATTTCGGGGTGCTGAACACGAATCTGAAGTCCGTTTCCCGATAAAACGCTTCCTTCATGGTTATTTTCGCGATTTTTCATCAAAATGTCCTGAAAATCAACTCTGTTTAATCGCTTTCAAACCTACTCTCTAAGGGGTATTTCGGGGTGCTGAACACGAATCTGAAGTCCGTTTCCCGATAAAACGCTTCCTTCATGGTTATTTTCGCGATTTTTCATCAAAATGTCCTGAAAATCAACTCTGTTTAATCGCTTTCAAACCTACTCTCTAAGGGGTATTTCGGGGTGCTGAACACGAATCTGAAGTCCGTTTCCCGATAAAACGCTTCCTTCATGGTTATTTTCGCGATTTTTCATAAAAATGTCCTGAAAATCAACTCTGTTTAATCGCTTTCAAACCTACTCTCTAAGGGGTATTTCGGGGTGCTGAACACGAATCTGAAGTCCGTTTCCCGATAAAACGCTTCCTTCATGGTTATTTTCGCGATTTTTCATCAAAATGTCCTGAAAATCAACTCTGTTTAATCGCTTTCAAACCTACTCTCTAAGGGGTATTTCGGGGTGCTGAACACGAATCTGAAGTCCGTTTCCCGATAAAACGCTTCCTTCATGGTTATTTTCGCGATTTTCATCAAAATGTCCTGAAAATCAACTCTGTTTAATCGCTTTCAAACCTACTCTCTAAGGGGTATTTCGGGGTGCTGAACACGAATCTGAAGTCCGTTTCCCGATAAAACGCTTCCTTCATGGTTATTTTCGCGATTTTTCATCAAAATGTCCTGAAAATCAACTCTGTTTAATCGCTTTCAAACCTACTCTCTAAGGGGTATTTCGGGGTGCTGAACACGAATCTGAAGTCCGTTTCCCGATAAAACGCTTCCTTCATGGTTATTTTCGCGATTTTTCATCAAAATGTCCTGAAAATCAACTCTGTTTAATCGCTTTCAAACCTACTCTCTAAGGGGTATTTCGGGGTGCTGAACACGAATCTGAAGTCCGTTTCCCGATAAAACGCTTCCTTCATGGTTATTTTCGCGATTTTTCATCAAAATGTCCTGAAAATCAACTCTGTTTAATCGCTTTCAAACCTACTCTCTAAGGGGTATTTCGGGGTGCTGAACACGAATCTGAAGTCCGTTTCCCGATAAAACGCTTCCTTCATGGTTATTTTCGCGATTTTTCATCAAAATGTCCTGAAAATCAACTCTGTTTAATCCTTTCAAACCTACTCTCTAAGGGGTATTTCGGGGTGCTGAACACGAATCTGAAGTCCGTTTCCCGATAAAACGCTTCCTTCATGGTTATTTTCGCGATTTTTCATCAAAATGTCCTGAAAATCAACTCTGTTTAATCGCTTTCAAACCTACTCTCTAAGGGGTATTTCAGGGTGCTGAACACGAATCTGAAG
This sequence comes from Creontiades dilutus, assembly GCA_031894815.1. NCBI lineage: Eukaryota > Metazoa > Arthropoda > Insecta > Hemiptera > Miridae > Creontiades > Creontiades dilutus. The sequence continues at coordinate 4,304 of JAVIWC010001550.1, forward strand.
TCCGTTTCCCGATAAAACGCTTCCTTCATGGTTATTTTCGCGATTTTTCATCAAAATGTCCTGAAAATCAACTCTGTTTAATCGCTTTCAAACCTACTCTCTAAGGGGTATTTCGGGGTGCTGAACACGAATCTGAAGTCCGTTTCCCGATAAAACGCTTCCTTCATGGTTATTTTCGCGATTTTTCATCAAAATGTCCTGAAAATCAACTCTGTTTAATCGCTTTCAAACCTACTCTCTAAGGGGTATTTCGGGGTGCTGAACACGAATCTGAAGTCCGTTTCCCGATAAAACGCTTCCTTCATGGTTATTTTCGCGATTTTTCATCAAAATGTCCTGAAAATCAACTCTGTTTAATCGCTTTCAAACCTACTCTCTAAGGGGTATTTCGGGGTGCTGAACACGAATCTGAAGTCCGTTTCCCGATAAAACGCTTCCTTCATGGTTATTTTCGCGATTTTTCATCAAAATGTCCTGAAAATCAACTCTGTTTAATCGCTTTCAAACCTACTCTCTAAGGGGTATTTCGGGGTGCTGAACACGAATCTGAAGTCCGTTTCCCGATAAAACGCTTCCTTCATGGTTATTTTCGCGATTTTTCATAAAAATGTCCTGAAAATCAACTCTGTTTAATCGCTTTCAAACCTACTCTCTAAGGGGTATTTCAGGGTGCTGAACACGAATCTGAAGTCCGTTTCCCGATAAAACGCTTCCTTCATGGTTATTTTCGCGATTTTTCATAAAAATGTCCTGAAAATCAACTCTGTTTAATCGCTTTCAAACCTACTCTCTAAGGGTATTTCGGGGTGCTGAACACGAATCTGAAGTCCGTTTCCCGATAAAACGCTTCCTTCATGGTTATTTTCGCGATTTTTCATCAAAATGTCCTGAAAATCAACTCTGTTTAATCGCTTTCAAACCTACTCTCTAAGGGTATTTGGGGTGCTGAACACGAATCTGAAGTCCGTTTCCCGATAAAACGCTTCCTTCATGGTTATTTTCGCGATTTTTCATCAAAATGTCCTGAAAATCAACTCTGTTTAATCGCTTTCAAACCTACTCTCTAAGGGGTATTTCGGGGTGCTGAACACGAATCTGAAGTCCGTTTCCCGATAAAACGCTTCCTTCATGGTTATTTTCGCGATTTTTCATCAAAATGTCCTGAAAATCAACTCTGTTTAATCGCTTTCAAACCTACTCTCTAAGGGGTATTTCGGGGTGCTGAACACGAATCTGAAGTCCGTTTCCCGATAAAACGCTTCCTTCATGGTTATTTTCGCGATTTTTCATCAAAATGTCCTGAAAATCAACTCTGTTTAATCGCTTTCAAACCTACTCTCTAAGGGGTATTTCGGGGTGCTGAACACGAATCTGAAGTCCGTTTCCCGATAAAACGCTTCCTTCATGGTTATTTTCGCGATTTTTCATCAAAATGTCCTGAAAATCAACTCTGTTTAATCGCTTTCAAACCTACTCTCTAAGGGGTATTTCGGGGTGCTGAACACGAATCTGAAGTCCGTTTCCCGATAAAACGCTTCCTTCATGGTTATTTTCGCGATTTTTCATCAAAATGTCCTGAAAATCAACTCTGTTTAATCGCTTTCAAACCTACTCTCTAAGGGGTATTTCGGGGTGCTGAACACGAATCTGAAGTCCGTTTCCCGATAAAACGCTTCCTTCATGGTTATTTTCGCGATTTTTCATCAAAATGTCCTGAAAATCAACTCTGTTTAATCGCTTTCAAACCTACTCTCTAAGGGGTATTTCGGGGTGCTGAACACGAATCTGAAGTCCGTTTCCCGATAAAACGCTTCCTTCATGGTTATTTTCGCGATTTTTCATCAAAATGTCCTGAAAATCAACTCTGTTTAATCGCTTTCAAACCTACTCTCTAAGGGGTATTTCGGGGTGCTGAACACGAATCTGAAGTCCGTTTCCCGATAAAACGCTTCCTTCATGGTTATTTTCGCGATTTTTCATCAAAATGTCCTGAAAATCAACTCTGTTTAATCGCTTTCAAACCTACTCTCTAAGGGGTATTTCGGGGTGCTGAACACGAATCTGAAGTCCGTTTCCCGATAAAACGCTTCCTTCATGGTTATTTTCGCGATTTTTCATCAAAATGTCCTGAAAATCAACTCTGTTTAATCGCTTTCAAACCTACTCTCTAAGGGGTATTTCGGGGTGCTGAACACGAATCTGAAGTCCGTTTCCCGATAAAACGCTTCCTTCATGGTTATTTTCGCGATTTTTCATCAAAATGTCCTGAAAATCAACTCTGTTTAATCCCTTTCAAACCTACTCTCTAAGGGGTATTTCGGGGTGCTGAACACGAATCTGAAGTCCGTTTCCCGATAAAACGCTTCCTTCATGGTTATTTTCGCGATTTTTCATAAAAATGTCCTGAAAATCAACTCTGTTTAATCGCTTTCAAACCTACTCTCTAAGGGGTATTTCGGGGTGCTGAACACGAATCTGAAGTCCGTTTCCCGATAAAACGCTTCCTTCATGGTTATTTTCGCGATTTTTCATAAAAATGTCCTGAAAATCAACTCTGTTTAATCGCTTTCAAACCTACTCTCTAAGGGGTATTTCGGGGTGCTGAACACGAATCTGAAGTCCGTTTCCCGATAAAACGCTTCCTTCATGGTTATTTTCGCGATTTTTCATCAAAATGTCCTGAAAATCAACTCTGTTTAATCGCTTTCAAACCTACTCTCTAAGGGGTATTTCGGGGTGCTGAACACGAATCTGAAGTCCGTTTCCCGATAAAACGCTTCCTTCATGGTTATTTTCGCGATTTTTCATAAAAATGTCCTGAAAATCAACTCTGTTTAATCCTTTCAAACCTACTCTCTAAGGGGTATTTCGGGGTGCTGAACACGAATCTGAAGTCCGTTTCCCGATAAAACGCTTCCTTCATGGTTATTTTCGCGATTTTTCATAAAAATGTCCTGAAAATCAACTCTGTTTAATCGCTTTCAAACCTACTCTCTAAGGGGTATTTCGGGGTGCTGAACACGAATCTGAAGTCCGTTTCCCGATAAAACGCTTCCTTCATGGTTATTTTCGCGATTTTTCATAAAAATGTCCTGAAAATCAACTCTGTTTAATCGCTTTCAAACCTACTCTCTAAGGGGTATTTCGGGGTGCTGAACACGAATCTGAAGTCCGTTTCCCGATAAAACGCTTCCTTCATGGTTATTTTCGCGATTTTTCATAAAAATGTCCTGAAAATCAACTCTGTTTAATCGCTTTCAAACCTACTCTCTAAGGGGTATTTCGGGGTGCTGAACACGAATCTGAAGTCCGTTTCCCGATAAAACGCTTCCTTCATGGTTATTTTCGCGATTTTTCATAAAAATGTCCTGAAAATCAACTCTGTTTAATCGCTTTCAAACCTACTCTCTAAGGGGTATTTCGGGGTGCTGAACACGAATCTGAAGTCCGTTTCCCGATAAAACGCTTCCTTCATGGTTATTTTCGCGATTTTTCATAAAAATGTCCTGAAAATCAACTCTGTTTAATCCTTTCAAACCTACTCTCTAAGGGGTATTTCGGGGTGCTGAACACGAATCTGAAGTCCGTTTCCCGATAAAACGCTTCCTTCATGGTTATTTTCGCGATTTTTCATAAAAATGTCCTGAAAATCAACTCTGTTTAATCCTTTCAAACCTACTCTCTAAGGGGTATTTCGGGGTGCTGAACACGAATCTGAAGTCCGTTTCCCGATAAAACGCTTCCTTCATGGTTATTTTCGCGATTTTTCATAAAAATGTCCTGAAAATCAACTCTGTTTAATCCCTTTCAAACCTACTCTCTAAGGGGTATTTCGGGGTGCTGAACACGAATCTGAAGTCCGTTTCCCGATAAAACGCTTCCTTCATGGTTATTTTCGCGATTTTTCATAAAAATGTCCTGAAAATCAACTCTGTTTAATCCTTTCAAACCTACTCTCTAAGGGGTATTTCGGGGTGCTGAACACGAATCTGAAGTCCGTTTCCCGATAAAACGCTTCCTTCATGGTTATTTTCGCGATTTTTCATAAAAATGTCCTGAAAATCAACTCTGTTTAATCCCTTTCAAACCTACTCTCTAAGGGGTATTTCGGGGTGCTGAACACGAATCTGAAGTCCGTTTCCCGATAAAACGCTTCCTTCATGGTTATTTTCGCGATTTTTCATAAAAATGTCCTGAAAATCAACTCTGTTTAATCCCTTTCAAACCTACTCTCTAAGGGGTATTTCGGGGTGCTGAACACGAATCTGAAGTCCGTTTCCCGATAAAACGCTTCCTTCATGGTTATTTTCGCGATTTTTCATAAAAATGTCCTGAAAATCAACTCTGTTTAATCCTTTCAAACCTACTCTCTAAGGGGTATTTCGGGGTGCTGAACACGAATCTGAAGTCCGTTTCCCGATAAAACGCTTCCTTCATGGTTATTTTCGCGATTTTTCATAAAAATGTCCTGAAAATCAACTCTGTTTAATCCCTTTCAAACCTACTCTCTAAGGGGTATTTCGGGGTGCTGAACACGAATCTGAAGTCCGTTTCCCGATAAAACGCTTCCTTCATGGTTATTTTCGCGATTTTTCATAAAAATGTCCTGAAAATCAACTCTGTTTAATCCCTTTCAAACCTACTCTCTAAGGGGTATTTCGGGGTGCTGAACACGAATCTGAAGTCCGTTTCCCGATAAAACGCTTCCTTCATGGTTATTTTCGCGATTTTTCATAAAAATGTCCTGAAAATCAACTCTGTTTAATCCTTTCAAACCTACTCTCTAAGGGGTATTTCGGGGTGCTGAACACGAATCTGAAGTCCGTTTCCCGATAAAACGCTTCCTTCATGGTTATTTTCGCGATTTTTCATAAAAATGTCCTGAAAATCAACTCTGTTTAATCCCTTTCAAACCTACTCTCTAAGGGGTATTTCGGGGTGCTGAACACGAATCTGAAGTCCGTTTCCCGATAAAACGCTTCCTTCATGGTTATTTTCGCGATTTTTCATAAAAATGTCCTGAAAATCAACTCTGTTTAATCCCTTTCAAACCTACTCTCTAAGGGTATTTCGTGAAAATCAACTCTGTTTAATCGCTTTCAAACCTACTCTCTAAGGGGTATTTCGGGGTGCCGAACACGAATCTGAAGTCCGTTTCCCGATAAAACGCTTCCTTCATGGTTATTTTCGCGATTTTTCATCAAAATGTCCTGAAAATCAACTTTGTTTAATCGCTTTCAAACCTACTCTCTAAGGGGTATTTCGGGGTGCTGAACACGAATCTGAAGTCCGTTTCCCGATAAAACGCTTCCTTCATGGTTATTTTCGCGATTTTTCATCAAAATGTCCTGAAAATCAACTCTGTTTAATCGCTTTCAAACCGACTCTCTAAGGGGTATTTCGGGGTGCTGAACACGAATCTGAAGTCCGTTTCCTGATAAAACGCTTCCTTCATGGTTATTTTCGCGATTTTTCATCAAAATGTCCTGAAAATCAACTCTGTTTAATCGCTTTCAAACCTACTCTCTAAGGGGTATTTCGGGGTGCTGAACACGAATCTGAAGTCCGTTTCCCGATAAAACGCTTCCTTCATGGTTATTTTCGCGATTTTTCATCAAAATGTCCTGTGAAGTCCGTTTCCCGATAAAACGCTTCCTTCATGGTTATTTTCGCGATTTTTCATCAAAATGTCCTGAAAATCAACTCTGTTTAATCGCTTTCAAACCTACTCTCTAAGGGGTATTTCGGGGTGCTGAACACGAATCTGAAGTCCGTTTCCCGATAATAAACCT
>JAVIWC010001551.1:0-102246 GCA_031894815.1 Creontiades dilutus
AATTAGATACTTGAAAACGGTGTTTTTAAGCACTCCTAGACGAGTTCAACAAGTTTAAAATTATTCCTAATATAGGTACAAAAAATAAGTTTTTAGTGATTGCATTTTCTAAAATTCCATAGTTAGGTACTTTTCCGTTGTTCAATAAAAAATGTAACAATTGAATTTTCAGGAATGGAAAATGTTGAAAATCAGACACTTGAAAACAGGGCTAGACGAATTTAACACATTCAAAATTAGGCGTAATATAGGAACCAAAACTTAATTTTTAGTGATGAAATATATTTTTTTAGTTCCATGATTGTTAATTTTCCATTTTTCAACAAGAAATAATAACAATTTCATTTTCCGGATTGTAAAAACAAAGTAGGTATTTAAGAGGAATATATTTTGTATTCATTTATTTAAAATTACGTTCAAAAAATTATTTTGGAAAACCAATCTAATGTGAAGTGCGCAATTGTTTTTTTCCTACAATTTCTTTCCACTTAGGATTAAAGTTTGTTGTTCCAATCGTTAGCAAATGTTTCAAGTGTTCTTCTTAAAGTGTTCGCTATTTGGATTTGGTACTGTCCTTTTTGAATAGGTTTGTTCGGAAACGTACGTTGAACCAAGAATGGTTATCATTTGTCTGGAAAAACTCTCGATTCCCTTTAAGTCATCACGTTCTGGCGGTAGCCTAATTTTTTCCATCCATCCATTTGCATTGGACCAAATCCTTCCGCGGGCCCTAGTTTGGAGACCCCTGATGTAGAGGATAGAATTAGGAAACAATTGTTTTGACGTTCGAATGTCTTAGTAGCTCATTCGGACGTTGTGAACCGACTAAATCAAAAATTGTAGAGCAATCAAACCTCTAGAACCTGGTAAAAGAGGGTTGGTAGATTTTGTATTTGCGCATGCGCAGAATGATGTATTGATTTGGCACAATGAGCCCAGCCGATTGCGCGCGATAAAGGTCCAAGGATTGAAAAGAGGCAAGAATTCATCAACAGGAGTGTGATGGAAGGAACTTTGTACAGCGATCACGTAATTCACACTCCTGTTGATGAATTTTGTGATATTATGTAAATACAGCAGTCTTAAAAATCAGCAAAGCATTAACTAGATGGTGAACTAAAGTTACAATAGTTCATTAATCAGCTGTACTGCGTAGGGAAGAACAGGGTTTCATACGAAAGGGTTACCATCTCAGAAAAATAACAAAACGTTGTGCAATAACCAATCGTATTCAAGAGTATTCAACGGTGAACACCCATGGCCATGGCCTCCAAGAGCGAGCCTTGCTCTGGAGGGACGTGTGGAAGCACCGGACCACCTCATAATAACTTGGATCTTAGTGAATTTGTTGGTGGATAGAAACCAACTTAGTACTAATAGTTGTTGAATACAGTGCGAGTGGCCTAGTTACTGTTTAATACAGTAACATGTTTAATACATTTAATGCTGATTTCATGATGCAGGAAATCGTCCATAAATTACTGATTCACGGTTGTTGAACTGAATCTCGGAGCATCGACCTACTTAGGTCTTCTAGTTCGCCATCTATATTTACAAGTGAGAGGTTTCCACTTCCATATTTGAGCTGAGCGAGTTCGCTTCAGAGTGAAAGCCTACGACTTAAGCCACCGCTATAATTACATGGTGTCTACTTACTAGAAACGGAAGAGGATGAAGACCAGAACAGAGAAATTGAGAGTTTCATGAATGCAATGTTGGCAGATGAAATAGGTATGCCTGGACTAGAAATGTGACGTTTGTTCCCCTTCATGTTCTTACAAGGTCAATTTAGGTTTATTATTCAATAATAAACCATTGTAATCGCTCTTGAAGAAAAAAAAATTTAACCCCCCTGAAAATTTCATGGTTTACGTTGCAAAGGGTGTAGAATCCAAATCTGCAATACAAATTTTTCCGTCCGTCCGCCGTACGCACGATTTCTCCCAACGGGTGGAGCAAAAAATCTAAAATTTCAGGAAAAATCAATATTGGTCCGACAACGCCCCAATTCTTTAGCAAGCGCTCTCACTTAATTTAAAGTGCCCTTTGAGGGTTGTCAAAGTTTTGTAAAATCCCTAAAAACCTCAAGAAAAGTCAAGGCGGCCTAGATTTGGGCTTTTTTGAAGAACTTTCCACGAGGAATCGAATGAGCCCTTCTCCCGGTCCGTAGGGCAAACCATTCCCGATGTATGGTCTGATTTATGGTGCCAACATTTGCGTTATTTTGGTTTATTATTGTTCGATTATTTAATTTCAGGAGGCACACAAATATGATCAACTAATCAATCCAAATAGGTATTTTGGTTGAGAACAGATTTACGTGCTATATGCATATCTCCTGAAATTCAATAACCGCTCTATCATCACCTCCAAAGCTTAGTAGAAATTCAAATCATGAACGCAAGCCGATTGAATAATAAACCCCAGTGAAAGAATTTGCAGCGTTTTTCTGTAGCAACAGTGGAGAATGAAGCTGAACGAATCAAAATCAGCCCACATCAACTTCACTAAACGAAAAGTCCCAATCTTGGATGTTGAGATCAATTCGAATAAAATACCGCATACTGAAGCAGTTAAATACTTGGGTTTGACACTTGACTCCAAATTAAACTGGAATACACACAAAGAAAAGAAGAAAGAAGAACTTAAAATCAAGTACAGAAGGATGTATTGGCTAATGGGAAGGAATTCCCATCTCTCTCTTCACAACAAACTGCTATATATAAGCAGATCCTTCGCCCTATTTGGACCTATGGGGTACAGATATGGGCTGTGTCAAGAAATCAAATATTAAGAAAATCCAAACCTTTCAGAATAAAATACTGAGAAGTATAGTTGGAGCCCCTTGGTACATGCGAAACGATGATATTCATCGAGATTTGAGGATGGAGACAGTCTATGAAATCATTGCAAAATACGCAAGGAAGCATGAACATCGCCTCCACAAACACGTGAACCCGGAGATGCTCTACGTTTCGGACAACGAAGGTGAAATCCGACGTCTCAAGCGAAACAAACCACTGGATTTAGTTGTGCTGCGTGAATAGAAGTGCAATCGAACTCAGAGCTATATAATCCCACTATTTAATGTAGGGCTAGGTTTTGCTGTAAACCTACCCTCTTGGAGTGTACCTATATTGCTAGATGAAATGTATTTGATTTTTCAGTTGCAATTAATAAATCTCGAAAAAAAATGTTTAGGACCCCTTTTCTAGGAAGTTCCTCCGAACCAAGTCTTTCCCAGTAGAGCGTCGCTTGACGTATAAGGGTCATTCTCAATTAATTTGGCGATTCCCCTTCAATCAGGATACAAATTTCCCTAAATATAAATTGATATAACTTATTTGGATTTACGTTGTTCCGGTACAGAAACAATCTCTTTACACTAGTAGGACTGATATTTTCAGTTAGATTTTTAAATTCATGAGCTTGGACTGGTCCAGGATCCATCTGAATCGATTTACTCGGAATTCACTTTTTTTCTCGAAATTTACCCCAAAATTACTCAAAAATCACCATCCCTTCATTTGCCTAGTTCAATAAAAGCCTTCGAAAATCACGGTTTTGGCCAGTTTTTTTACCACACCGTATGGAGTTTTTGATAATCTGCATATTCAGAAGAAAACGCTGCACATTCTTTCACTGGGGTTTATTATTCAATGATTCATGATTTGAATTTCTACTAAGCTTTGGAGGTGCGCGTTTCACAGGTGATAGAGCGATTATTGAACTTCAGGAGATGTGCTTAGAACACTTAAATCGGTTCTCAACCAAACTACCTATTTGGATTGATCAGTTGATCGTATTTGTGTGCCTCCTGATATTCAATAATCGCTCTATCACCTGTGAAACACGCACACTCCAAAGCTTAGCAGAAATTCAAATCATGAACGCAAGCCAATTGAATAATAAACCCTAGTGAAAGAAGTTGCAGCGTTTTTTTGAGGTTTTTTAGGGATTTTACAAACTTTGACAACCCTTAAAGGGAACTTTAAATCAAGTGAGAGAGCTGGCTCAAGAATTGGGGCGTCTTCGGACCAACATGGATTTTTCCTGAAAATTTCAGCTTTTTTGCTTCAGCCGTTGGGAGAAATCGTGCGTACGGTGGACGGACGGAAAAATTATTACAGGTTTGGATTCTACACCCTTTGAAACGTAAACCACATAATTTTTTTTTTCAAGAGCGATTACAATGGTTTATTATGAATAATAAACCAATGTATCATAGGAATCATTTATATGCATAAATGTGTTGGGTCGTAGGTTGGAAACAATTTTAAGAACCCGAGTTTAATCATAGGCATGTTTGGAAATTTTTTCTCGGTCAAACACAAGACTATAATATGTTTTCAATAAATAATTATAATTCCAGCTTACTAGGATCTATTTGCATCATTGTTGTCCAAATCAGAACCATCTAGGCAATAAAATGCAATGTGATGCAAAGAAATGTTTGTCGCATGTATCTGGTTACCCTCGGTGTCTTGTTTTCCCAATATAGTTGGCAACGCTTGTCTTTCATGGCTTTTGGTTTCATAGAATTCACTGGTTACTAAACGTGTTGCTGTCCCTGGAGTTTGATTTGGGGGAAGTAATTCTCGTAGACAGATTGTGAGTGGGTCTGGCAAGGGAGTTAGATCGCTTACAAGCTAAATCTGCACCACCATTTGATACATTATAACCAATGGCGGGGTGCAGAAATTATATATATCTGAAATACATGAATGTCGGATTTACAACAATGCACACCACATTAAAAAAAAAAAAAAATGTTAGGTAATAAATATTTTTATTTTTGTCCCTCCAAATCCTCCTGGGATTTTAAAATTGAAATTTTTACCCGTTCTCAACATTTTTACCCTTAAAAATGAGATTTTCCATTTCAAATGAGCTCGGATTATCAGGGACCCTAAGTCGATAAGGCACCCAAAAGTACTAAACCACCTTTTCGGCAAGGTTTTGAGTAGTTTTTGGCCGCTTTATGCTTGTAGAGCGATCGCTGGCTGGAAGTTAAGACCAACTAGACCGCAAATGGAGACCATGTGCGAAAGTAAGGATTTTTTACATCAATTCTGAGACCCTTTATGGCCCGTACGGTAGACGGACAATGCAGATTTTGAATTCGCACACCTTGAAACGTGAGTGACAACGTTTGGGAGCGCAGAGGGTTATAGAAATTTGTCTGCCATTCTATTACAAAGGCTTATTACTGAAAGTACTTAGGAATTTTATCTCATCGTATGTAACAGATACAGGGAGGCTAAATGAAGCATCAACCAAGTGCTTGCAAGAAGTATGCACAAGTAGGGCGTTACTGCATTAGTTGGAGGTGTAGGAGGGACAGTTGGTAATTTCACGCAATTTCTGTCAATCCCGAGCGTGAATGACGGGTACAATGCGAGTAGCTAAGTGTTAACTGTGGTTTCTGGTAGAAATGTTTTCTACGGTCTTTTAAATAAATTATACGAATAAAGATCAAGATTGAATATCAAACGTTAGCTGCTTCCATGGAGGTAGTAGGCATTATATCCATGGCAGCTTCAGAGCGCTAAGATCGTAGGAATTAGCTTTAGGGTCGAAGAACATGATTACGTACCTGCTTAATGACGACTCTCGATGTTCGAGCCCATAACACAGAGGTAAAACATGATACAAATTGTAGTATTTTATATCATTATAAAATAAGACTTTGATTAAATGCAGAACAAACATCTATTCTCCTATTCGAACATTTTATATAATCCACCTAGTCGTCACCAGGTTACACAGTCACTCAGCACTGTTATCATAATTAGTAGAGTAAGCAACTAAGTACCTAGGTACTACATCCCTCCCCAACTTCAATAATATCTATATCGTCAGTATAATTTATAGTCTTTAAATTTGTTTGGTATCTTGATTTGACGTCCGCAGCGACCAAAAAAACTTCGAATTCATTCAACCAAGTCTGCCAGCGAGTGGCTAAATTACCACCTTGATATGGATCAAAAGGTGGAGGTTTAATCACCAAATCCATTTTTTAGAATTTTTAGAACAAATTTGCAGATAATACTCACGTACCTCTGCTGATGTGACCTAGGTAGGTAGGAAATAACTTTCACTGACTGCGCCAAAAATGTAGTATTTTATATCATTATAAAATGAGACTTTGAAAAAATGCAGAACAAACATCTATTCTCCTATTCGAACATTTTATATAATCCACAACTAGTCGTCACCAGGTTACACAGTCACTCAGCACTGTTATCATAATTAGTAGAGTAAGCAACTAAGTACCTAGGTACTACACACATTAATAAAGAGAAATGATTTATAATAATCTTCTACAAAATAGACATATTATGTTGAAGGTAACTCTATAATAGTTGGGAACAAAATTAAGTTGAGTTTCGACGTCTTCAGTACTGCCGTGAGGATAGTGGGGATTTCTAACTACGGAGAAACATCGTCACCTAACAATTGTAACATCCTTGTCTATAAATAGGCAGGTACCCGACCGAAATGCTGAGCCCATCTAGGAAACCAATGTTATAGGGGCCATCAGAGCGAAGAACCGCAGAGCCTGGCGGGTAATTTGCCTGCTGGAACGAAGGTCGTCGAGAACAGGGTTTTCTTCGGTCATTGGTTCCAGGAACGGCAAATGTCGGCTCCGTCGTCATCCAGCGACGTGCACATTTCCAATTCCTTCCTATTTTTATCAGATATGAATCATATCGAACAGAATCACAAGGCTGTTCAGGTAATAGGTACAATAACCGTGCCGCTGACGAACATTACGCAAAGGCTTTCTATTTCTGCCTTTCTGCAATTTTCTTATGGGTTGATGTATCATTTTACCGAATGATATTGTAATTTGGATCGAACCACCTACAAATCCAACGGTATCCTCCTCGCAGGTGGTCATGATTTTGTTATTAAAGGTCCGAGGTGTAAGGAAGATATTTTAAGTGCAAGCACAACCGCATAACCCGACTAAAATGAGCTTTAAACCTGATATCGTGTGTTTTGTACAATCCCGACTATGTGGAACATTGAGTGCAGCGATAATTGAAGAATGGAACGATATTCCTAGTGACTTCATTCGTTCACTCTTTGAAAGTATGCCGAGAAGAGTAGAGGCTCAAGGTTACTAAAGACAAATTGTTGTTCATCCACTCTTCATTTTTCTTATTGAGTTTCATTCTCTTTTGACTGAGAAGCATTTTTCATTTCGGCTGAACTACGTCCAACAGTTGTATAGAGCAAACTTTATAAAAAATTTTTCATCAGCTGGCCTGTTAAATTCACTTCCCCTTGTTCTTTCGAGCCTTCGATAACAAAACCAACCCATGTCTGCGCGCAGTGACTACCTGGGAGGAGGATACCGTTGGATTTGTAGGTGGTACATTTCAAATTTTGAGTAGTTCATATACGAGTATATCTACCCTTTATTTTTGGTTGGTTGGCGGAATAAGTCCTCTGTACGCCGTACGAGTTATAAAAGGCCTTTGAATTGATGCTAAAATCCATTCGTTTTTTTTTTTTTTTTGTGTTTTTTTTTAACTAATATAAACGAATGGGGTGTCGTTTTCTAGCAATTTCGACGAAAAATCGACTGAGATAGTTTTCAGATCCGTAAAAATTCACCCGTAGCAAATAATCGCCATTTCGGAACCCAAAAGTGAGCCCCAATCCTTGCAATGACACCAGCAATCACTCATTATTCAAAAAACTTGGCAACGTTTTTCCTAAGTATTCGATCTGGTGATGAAATTAGATCTGACGGAATGTTACTTTCATTTTCATGATATAAAATATTATCGGTATACAAATTAATCTGACTAACTACGAGTATATTCGCGAAACACACAATGAGAGGAACAATTTCGCATTATTCTTAAACCTTTGTGTAAGTATTGGCAGCGTTTTTTAAGAATACCCGATTACTGGTATTCTTCGTATGTGGTGGATTTGGGAGATCTCTTTTAGATTCACTTCTAAGGTCACTTCATTTCATATTCGCATTTTTCCAGCAAAACTTGATAAAAAATCTTTGATTATTATTATTCTTTTTAAACAGTCAACGAACTCACGAAAATACGTCCAACCTTAACAGCTGCCGCAGGGAAAGTAAACGATGAATACAGCTGGAAATTGTATCATACCCCAGGAGCATTTACAGCAACACAATAAAGAAAATTGGCAATCGGATTCTTCACACCCGCGAAATTTGAAGGTTTCGCGAATAGAATGATACGGCCGAGTTGAAATTATTAGACCGTTCTTCACAGACTACCTTAAAATGTTTAACGTGATCGAACCTCTAGAACCTGTTGGGTTCGGTTCTCGAATAATTAATAGTATCCTGAATGTGTTACAGCTACTGCATTGACAGTTTTTAAGTACAAACCTTACCTCATTTGTATGCAATTTTAGAAATTTACTTAGATGTACATAAAATCAAATGAATCTTTTCACACAACTCTTATGAGGCTGTAAGTAAAGATGAGTTTTGTGGCTACTTGTACCTATTACAAAGAGATTTGATGTATTTGTCTTGTTACAGGTTTTAGAAGACAGAGCAGAACGCGGTGACGATGAAGAAGGAGGAGTGGATAACACGGCCCTCCAAATCGAGGACGAAAATGCCGGATATATGGAACACTTTTTCAAGGAGGTCAGCTAAAAACATCGATACAATTATTGTATATAGTTTTAACTTATGTGCAAGTACGGGGATGATAACGTCGTAAAACAGGACCTTTTGGCTTATTATTCAATAATAAACCGTTGTAATCGCTCTTGAAAAGAAAATTCTAAAACCCCCTGGAAATTCCATGGTTTACGTTTCAAATGGTGTAGAATCCAAATCTAAATAAAAATTTGTCCGTCCGTCCGCCGTACGCACGATTTCTCCCGAACGGCTGGAGCAAAAAATCTGAAATTTTCAGGAAAAATCCTTGTTGGTCCGACAACGCCCCAATTCTTAGCCAGCTCTCCCACTTAATTTAAAGTGCCCTTTAAGGGTTGTCAAAGTTTTGTAAAATCACTAAAAACCTCAAAAAAAGTCAAGGCGGCCTAAATTTGGATTCTTTTTGAAGAACTTTCAATGAGGAATCGAATGAGCCCCTCCCCAGGTCCGTAGCTCAAACCATTCCCGATGTATGGCCCGATTTATGACATTTGCATCCAAATTCACTACATCACTAGGTTACTGCAATCAAAACAAAAATAACTTCTTTTTTTTTTTTTTAATTGCAGTAACCTAGTGATGTAGTGAATGTGGATACTGGAGTGAACTCCTAAAAGGGTTTATAGCCGATACACGGGTTGAAGCATTCTGATATGCATGCTCCGTCTTACGAAATTTAAAATTTTCAAATAGAATATTTTTCCATTGTAATCGCTCTTGAAAAAAAACGCTGCGAATTCTTTCACTGGGGTTTATTATTCAATGATTCACGATTTTAATTTCTACTAAGCTTTGGAGTGTGCGTGTTTCACAGGTGATAGAGCGGTTATTGAGTTTCAGGAGGCACGCAAATATGATCAACTGATCAATCCAAATAGGTAATTTGGTTGGGAACCGATTTAAGTGCTCTATCTTCATATCTCCTGAAATTCAATAATCGCTCTATCACCTGTGAAACACGCACACTCCAAAGCTTAGTAGAAATTCAAATCATGAATGCAAGCCAAATGAATGCAATTGAATAACGAACCCCAGTGAAATAATTTGCAGCGTTTTTTTCAAGAGCGATTACAATGGAAAAACATTCTATTTGAAAATTTTAAATTTCGTAAGACGGAGCACGCATATCATAATGCTTCAACCCGTGCATCGGCTATAAACCCTTTTAGGAGTTCACTCCAGTATCCACATTCTGTACATCACAGTGATGTAGTAATGTCATCACTAGGTTACTGCGATTTAAAAAAAACATTGTTTTTGTTTTGATCGCAGTAATCTAGTGACGTAGTGAATGTGGATGCAAATGATGGCAACACTTATCAAAAAATCGATTTTTCAAAAAATCGATGTATCGAAAGAATAAAATCGATTTCAAATAAAAATCGAGACCAAAAAATCGATTTTTTAAAAAATCGATTTTTTTAAATCTATGAGATATACCAGTATAACACGGTATAAAACAATATATGGGGCCTGTAACTTAAAAGTTCAAGTTTACAAATACGGACTAATCCGGTAAAATTGTAATTTACAATCTACATCTACAATTTTACAATTCTGCAAGGGTACTAGTACTGGTACTGAGTAGAGTAGAGTTACAATTTTGTAACTAGTGTTGACTGACATGGTTAATCAGCTGATTTGAACTGATGATTGTTTTTGTTCTTCTGCTGAGTGGTATGATCAGTATAATTTGTCTAAAATAGTAGTTTATAATTTTTTAATTTTGTTGTTGTTGTTGTTTAACAAAGGAATACTGTCTAGGCAGGGCGATGACTTCCACTTCTCTGTATCTCTCTTCTCGATTCTCTGAAGCCGGAGGAAGGGAAGGAGGTAGAGAGTGGAGAGACCTCGACGATTCGATTCGAACGAGATCGAGTTGTTGTGAAGGTAGTGCCGTCTATTTCGATCTGTGGTAAAATGGTGACTGTGTAGAATCAGTAGAACTCACATCGTTACTGAATACTGACCACCGGAGTAAATACGGATCGTTATTTTAGATTCTCCACACTGGATAATATTTTAATGTATTATTTTCATTGTAATATAACAAAAACGCATTTTAAACAGGTAAAAATCGATTTTTTCGGTTAAAAAAATCGATTTTAAATAAAAATCGCCTTTAAAAAATCGATCTTAAAAAATCGATTTTTTAAACAGTAAAAATCGATTTTTCAAAAAAATCGATTTTTTGTTGCCATCACTACAATGTAAAAACCTATCATTTCCTAGGCCAATGCAATCATAATGCAGACATCAATTTATAATCTTTCTTTTGAGAATGATATATAAATAATTACAACTGTTTCAACCCCAAATGTAAAAAGACATACCTAGTTCTTACATGATAAAACTCAAGAGAACGTAAATGCTTCTCAAACTTGCGATGTCTGACTAATGCGCGTAATATTATAGAATGTTAACATTTAATGTTACCCCAGAGATGATCGTTGATCGAATCCAAATACTTTTGCGTTGAGAACCGAAAATTTACGTTGCTCTATGCATATCTCCTGAAAATCAATATTCGCTGGCATCATCACGAACATTACAAAAGTATTCGTGATTAATCGAATACTTTTAAAGTAATCGTGATTAAAGAATACTTTTTAGTGATTAAGATACGAATAACGTTTTAACGATTACTTTATAGGTTATCCTTCAAGCGGGGTGTTGTTTCACGAAGGCTGGAATTTTTTTTCAATATTCATTTATTCATTCTTTTTCCCGACGTTTCGATCAAAACAAAACAAAACGAAAAAAAAAAACGGTCATGTTTCTTTTGGGCACTCATCCACGTCATGTCTATTTTGGATGCAAGCTCACCATACATCGAATAGTTTCAGAAACGGACCTTTTCAGGGTTATCTAGATTTCATCATCCTATAGATTTTCAGTGATCAACAATACATATTTAGGTAACACAAAATTTGATAAGGTTTCTGAACCTACAACAACAATGACTAATACTTAAACAAGGGCACTTTAAATTAATTTAATGAACACAAGTAGGAATTTAATTCATTCCAAGTACTAATCTAAAAATGTAATTTTTCATAAAATTATTGTCTATTTTATTGTTCAATTATGAGCTATGCCAGCTTCTGACTTTTTGTAACATGCAGATTTTTTTCTGTGTTTATTATAAAAGTCAATTTTTATTAATTAAATTCAGGCAGAAGACCGTCAGCGACGAACATCAAAAATAAATATCAACGGCATGGGCCATTGTAATCGACAAAAGTAATCGAATACAAAAGCAATCAAATACAATTGTGCAGTGAAAATGGAAAACGTCGTAAGTGCCAAAAACAGAAATGTTCATTATTCAATGAAAACTGGTTCGTTCCTTTATTTTTTAAATTAAATTTTTGAAAACAATTCAGTCTATAGATCATTTAACTATAACGACTTACAGCAAGTTTTATATATATATAATAAACAGAAATACAAATGTGATAGAGAAAGCTCTAAGTGCCATAGTTTATTTCTTTGGAGAAGGGTGGTACCTAAGTACCATACTAAGTAATGTGAAAGGCCTTAAGTACAGGGTTGGACTGCACAAAATGATTCAAGTCCATTATAGTTTTGTGATATTTTATTGGATAATAGAGTTTTATAAAGGTGGAACTAAAAACTAAGTCAAAAGTCAAAAATTGGATTTTTCATATAGGGGGTTGTCCATTGAGATGACGTCAACACTATAATAAGCTACCTGTAAACCAGGAGGTTTACTAGTATTTTTGGCTATTTGAATATTCTGTTACCAACACATAAAAACAAAACATTTATTTACTGTGATTTTCAATAGACATCTCTAAGATTGCTAGGGTATTTTCGTTGGTTTGCTCGACTATGTACATTAGCAAAGACCTATTTGTTTATTTTAGACGCCATTCTATATAATTTAATATATAAAATATAGACGCTGACTGACTGATCACGGCAAACGCTACACAAGGCACTTACATCATGGCGGTGGCACATACATCCGTTGTCATCGCAGGCCGGCCGTCGCTTACATTTTGCTGCTAACTTTCTGCGGTTCTAGGAACTAGCAGGAATTTTTCCGGCACATACAGCCTTTTCTATCGTATTACGCTTGGCAGTGCCAAGTTGGCACTGAGATTACATTTCAACCTAAAAGTCATTTTTGAGTTTTGTGGCACTTACGACCTTTTCCATTTTCACTACACAATTGTAATCAATTAGTTTTGGCTATTAAAAAAGTATTCGAAAAAGTAATCCCATCGCGCGAATACAATAGTAATTGATTACTCTCGTTATTCGATTACTTTTACGAATACTTTGTAATCGCAAATGTAATCGTCCAAGTATTCATTAATCAGGGATGCCCATCTCTGAGTAATGATTACAGCCTCATAATTTGATGGGAACTCACCTGAAGGAAGTTTACCTATCAACGTGCTCGGGAACACGGAATCTGATCACAAAAGAAACTCCGCGCTCCATTCAGCTCATTTTTTCTCCACAGCCATCACAATACGCAACGCCTTCCCCCATAGTCTTCGTGAAATCAGAAGTAAATGTCTATACCTACTGAAAAAAAGAAGAAGAACGTGAAAGAAGAAAGAAGAGTAAAAAAAAAGCGTTGACCTTGAAAAGGCGGAGGTGCATTGTGTATGGAGGCGGGACAATAAAGACGCTTTTTGCGCGGTATGGTGTTTCGGTTCCCTCCGAGACCTATTCACGGCCGCGGTGTTCGCTGGGGTACCTACATCCCATACTACGAATGTCGGCCACTTTCCACCTATTGACGCCTTTTCATAATGTTTCTACCGACTTTCGACTAGTTATAGGTATTGTCCGAAGAAAGAAAGTTCACAATCTAGAACAGTAGTTGCTGGTTAGTGTCATATCTAAATTCTAATACTAGACAGGTACTAGTAGATACTCGAAATGTACTAAAAAACGCTGCAAATTCTTTCACTGGGGTTTATTATTCAATGATTCATGATTTGAATTTCTACTAAGCTTTCGAGTGTGCGTGTTTCACAGGTGATAGAGCGATTATTGAATTTCAGGAGATATGCATAGAGCACGTAAATCGGTTCTCAACCAACATACCTATTTGGATTGATTAGTTGATCATGATTGTGTGCCTCCTGAAATTCAATAATCGCTCTATCACCTGTGAAACACGCAGGCTCCAGCTTAGTAGAAATTCAAATCATGAACCATTGAATAATAAACCCCAGTGAAAGAATTTGTAGCGTTTTTTTTTTTCAAGAGCGATTACAATGGAAAAAAATGGGGTTTATTATTGAATTGGCTTGCGTTCATGATTTGAATTTCTACTAAGCTTTGGAGTGTTTCACAGGATAGAGTTATTATTGAATTTCAGGAGATATGCATATAGCACGTAAATCTGTTCTCAACCAAAATACCTATTTGGATTAATCGGTTGATCATATTTGTGTGCCTCCTGAAATTCAATAATCGCTCTATCCTGTAAAACACTCCAAAGCTTAGTAGAAATTCAAATCATGAATGCAACTCAAATGAATAAAATTAAATAATAAATCCCACTTTAAGAATTTGCAGTGTGCTAGAGTTTTACAGGTCCAAGTTTTACAGGTTTATTGAATTTCAGGGAGCACACAAATATGATCAACTGATCAATCCAAATAGTTATTTTGGTTGAGAACAGATTTACGTGCTCTATGCATATCTCCTGTAATTCAATAATCGCTCTAACACCTGTGAAACACGAACACTCCGAAGCTTAGTACAGATTCAAATCATGAACGCAAGCCAATTGAACAATAAACCCCAGTGAAAGAATACTTATTTACCCCAGTAACAATATTGAATAATAAACCCAAGTAATAATGTTGAATAATATTTACCTATTTATTATCAGCGTTTCATGCATGTCAGAATGCTTCAACCCGTGTATCGGCTATAAACTACAAGTATCCACATCGGCTATCACTCCAGTATCCACATTCACTACAACTCGACGCTATCGGCATCACTAGGTTACAAACAAACAATAATAAACCAAAAACGCAAATGTTGGCACCATAAATTGGGCCATACATCGGGAATGGTTTGACCTACGGACGTGGGGAGGGTCTCATTCGATTCCTCATGGTATGTTCTTCAAATAGGTACAAATTTAGGCCGCTTCGACTTGTTTTGAGGTTTTTAGGGATTTTACAAAACTTCGACAAGCCCTTAAAGGGCACTTTAAATTGAGTAAGAGAGCTGGCTAAAGAATTGGGGCGTCGTCGGACCAACATGGATTTTTCCTGAAAATTTCAGATTTTTTGCTCCAGCCGTTTGGGAGAAATCGTGCGTCGGCGTACGGCGGACGGACGGAAAAAATGTTTATTGCAGATTTGGATTCTACACCCTTTGAAACGTAAACCATGAAATTTTCAGGGGGGTTAGAATTTTTTTCAAGAGCGATTACAATGGTTTATTATTGAATAATAAACCAAAATTGAACTCTGGGCTTCACATTGGCCAAATCTGGTTGATACCTTTACGTGAACCTGATGTAGTTGGTACTTTTGTTTTGTTTTTCAAACGATCATTAGAGTTTCCTTCGGATCCATAAATTACATGGGTGGATTATGTCGGATTCGGTGTTATGAGTACCTACGTAAGAGTGGATGGAGTCTAGGCGCGTGGTCCTCCATCCATGTCCTAATTACCTTCAGAGTGTTGACTTCAAGAGTGAATCTTATCGTGTTAGACATTAACTCACAATTAGTACTTACATTACCGTAATGGAGGAGAAACAGATGAATACTCTCCATTAGAGCGCCTATAATTTCAGATCATATTCATCGTTTCGATCATTTATAACTAGGGCTGTGAATTATATGCAATAAAAACAAACAAATATGCACATATATATGAAAATATATTTGCTAAAATATGCAATTAAAATGTGAGCATAGAACATGAAACACATAAAACCTAGTAGGTACAAAGTTGCATGTCATCTTGTAGCAGTTTAAAACAGAAATTGGAAAGGTGGAAACTTCTCAATATGAATGAGTTTCCTCGTTTGTTGGGCTGTATAATAACTAATATGTATTGAATTTAATGATATTAAACAAAAAAAATGTATATCCCAAATCCCCGACTTGCAGACTGGAAATTTCGTAATTTGATGTGGCCACTACTAGATCAAAATAAAGGTGTGAGAAAAAATTAATAAAAAATAGAAAAAATTGTTCAATGGATTCAATTCAATGGATATGTTCGGGGGAAACAGGCTATATTTAAATGAGCCCTGGGAAACGGTACTACTGTTGGCCCACAATTGCTAAAGAGAAAGAATTCTTAACTCTGGCCACAGTATACCGTTACCCCCCTGAAAATAATTTCTAAAATATGCTATTAATGTGGATAGAGCAAAAACACATAAAAGTGTGATAATGTGCATACGAAAACAATGCATACAGCTTGGGTAAAACCAGAAATTGAAGCGGAAAAAGATAATGTTAAGTTTTACAGGAATATAATACCACTATTGTTATTAATGTTCTATGCATATAATGTATGAATCAATAAAGTTATTGGTCCAAAAACCTGTTGCAATTCTAAACAACAACTTTCTATAAGTTTTCAAACAAAAATGAACGTCTGTGTGGCTTCAAAGTAGATTTAAATTTTGGAACTGTGATCGAAACATTTCTATGAATTCAATTGAACTATTCCAAGAGAACACGAGTTCCAAACAACAGGTACAAACACTATACCTTTCTGTATTAATTCCTAGAAAAAATAACAAGGCGGAAAGCAGCAAGGAACTCATTCAGATTGTGTAAACGAAAGTGGCTCCATTTCAATCATATAAATAAGAATCATATATGACGCGAAATAGGGTTCGCCATCTCCAATTTCATCCTCTTCGCGCACGGAGTCACCCATGAGGTGTGGGTTTTAATAGATTAAATAATATAGGTGAGTTAGAGGCTGTATTTTATGATGTTTAAAGGTTTTGGGATCTCGATTGGTATTAATATCAGCTCATCAAGCCCGGAACACTCCCCCCTTCACTTCAACTGTATGAAAATAACTTGACCGTCTAGTGGAAAAAGGACAAATAATATTGACTCACCACGAGACTCGAAGGGGTTGTTGAGGGCTGTACCCCCAATATTAAGATTGAAAATGGCTCTTAGGTCGGTACCTCGAGCGTCCATAGACGACACCGAAGGTGTTTGCCATCAAAGCTGAAATTAATCCAATCGTGCATTTTGGTATGATTCCATTTAAATGAAATTGACAATTCGAGGATTTAGTGGTATATTGATGAAAAGGCTGATTATTAGAGTTCTCCGCCGACATATAAATAAAAACCTTTTTTCGCTAAACAATGATTAAAATTAGGTGTCGAATGCTGATGCGCCGGATATATGCAAAGAAATGCGCATCTATCATCAATTTATGCAAAAAAATGCATTTATGACCAAACACGTACAAATATGCAAAACAAAATAGCTTAAATTGATTCCAAATGCTTCAAATCATATAAGGTTTGTTAAAACATGATGTTTTACTAAAGCAGGAAAAATATGCAAATGCATAAAGTTCACAGAACTGTTTATTAACCTTCGAGATGATTGGTCTTTTCATACCTCAGCCACCTCAATAAATTTTTTTTTCCGAAAAATTTCTTTGTTAGAAACATAACATAACAACTGAGCACAGCCCATCAAGTTAATTTACATTAATACAGTAACTGCAGTTTGTAGAGGTAGTAGCCCAATGGCAACTACTGTAACTACATCTAACACTTGTCACATTATCACGCCACAAGGTCGAGAGGTTTTGTTCCATCCAGACGTCGGATGACGTTGCTGTTGTCTAATAATCCTAGAGTTTCTGATAATATGAACATATTATCAACATATTATGTTGATGAAGCCTCTGCTTGTGTTTAGCGTCAAATAGTTTGATCACCTCACTGACTGGTTCTATATTGAGGTCCGTACCAAGGAGCGTTGACAATACTCCTTAGTAGGTACCTTGTTTTGGAATGTTTGGATTATTTTGATGTTTGTCTTTTTTGAACTGCCCCAGAGCTGAATGCCATATGTAAATACTGGTCTTAGAATTTGCTTGTAGATAAGCAATTTGTTATGTAGGGATAGTTTGGAGTATCTTCCAAGCAACCAATACATTTTTCGGAACTTGATGTTTAGTTCTTCTTTTTGGTTTATTATTCAATAATAAACCATTGGAATCGCTCTTGGAAAAAAAATCAATAATCGCTTTATCACCTGTGAAACACGCACACTCCAAAGCTTAGTAGAAATTCAAATCATGAATCATTGAATAAACCCCAGTGAAAGAATTTGCAGCGTTTTTTAAATGGCATGCTCTTTCCATCTCAGTTTTGCATCAAGAGTCATCCCAAGCAAAAGGATTTTCTCTTCCGTTTAGTGTAACTGGTATTTTAGTTATATGCTTGTTCGTGAAATTGATGTGAGCCGATTTTTGCTCATTGAGCTTGAGGAGCCACTTCTTTGTCCAACTACTGACGTTATTAATAGTCTCATGTAGTTTCCTAGTTGCATCCTCTACTGTTCAATGTTGTTGCAACGAATTTTCATAGTAAGTTGGGGTATTGTAAAGGATTGAGCATTTCGTCTTTGTAGTTAATTCTTTGCAGTATGCTTTACAAATTTATTAATTTATGCTTTTATAATTCAATTTTATTCTATGTTTTTTAAATTTATGCTATTATATGTAATTTTATTCTATGGCTTAAAGATTTTATTTAGGTCTGTGGTGGTTTGTGCTGGAAAAGGAGTGGTGTTTTCATTGGGAACGTGCATAAAAGTCGAGTATAGACCCCTCTATGATGCCATTGATAAGGCATTGATACCAACATTGATAGGCCAGAATGGCATGGTACTCTAACTTCCCTTACAATCAAGGATGGCGGAATAACAATAAGACACCTTGAAAAAGTGTTGTCATCTGTTCATCCCATGTCTGAGGGGGCAACATCCTTTCCGGTATCTGCTGCAAGATCAGATTCACCATTCATCAAGAGAACATCGACACCATTCTTCAAATAATGGGATAGGAAAGATAATGTCAGAAGTCTCGGGATAGGTACATGTTTAACAAGACCATACACTCGTAGTCTTACTGTTTGGATTGATGAAATGAAGGCCGTCATTGAAGAAATGTATTTTCTCCGACGGAAGGAACTCCTGGTCACTGAGATGTATTGTGCCCGTAGAATTTTATTGAAATTGATGATGATTACGTTGAATTTGAGCCAAAGTTGGTTGAAATATGTGCTACTCTCTATTTTTAAGAGGAGTTGTAATTTTACTTCTCTGTTCTCTCATATTTTTATATCCAAACCTGGGACGATATTACCAGAATGCTGCCCGATCCAAACGCCAAAAGTAGGTACGATCGTGCAACTGAAGACCTTCGTGAACCATTCACCTCTGGTAATGTCTTGTGAAGGGGTGCTGCATACAGTTCAACGTGAAAAACTCGAAAAGTGAGAATGAAAAACTTAATTGACATCACTAAAGCAGCTTTCCTTAAGCATATAACAAAAAGAAGCGAGTTATGATTAACAAACTATTTACATTTATTGAATTACGTCGATAAACCAAACACTAAAACGTAAAGTTCGTGAAGTCCGTCTAGATATTTTCGGTGAGGAGATACATTTCATCGGGAAGCGAAACTTTTGTAGCAAACGGGACATTCGAACGGCCGTTCGCCTGTGTGTAGTTTCATGTGTCCCCTCAGAACGGACGGTCGCTGGAAGTACCTGTCATAATAGAAACAGTAAAGTGGAATAGTTGCAAGATTATCATGATAAAAGTGAGTGAAATTAATGCACCATTAAGTAAATTGAATAGTTGAAGAATTTTTCAGTAAAATCAGTGGCTACTGTCACTTTTACTTCCTCGTATCAATAGTATGGAAGCTTTGAGAAAAACGAGATATTTTAGCGAACCTCCGGAAAAAATGGAGCTAATTGAATGGCTAAAAAATTTAAGAAAATCAAATTGACACAACTCTCTTAGTTTGCACTAAAAATTCAAATTTGAGGATATGTTGGAAAAAACATGAAATTTCCAGTCTCTTTAATGTCTAACAAAACATTTTTAGCCAGAATTAAGCAGTGGAAGTGGAGTCCAAAAACTAAATTTTTGTCAAAATTCTAAAGCTGTTTTCCAAACACGTCATAATCCAATCGTTTTTGAAGCAGGGCTGTGCAGGTGTCCTAAAAACTGCGCCAAAAGGTGATGTTTCCATCAATTTGGTTGTTGCAATTCAACTTTATAAAGAAAATGCAATTGCAATTCGAACTTTTTCGAAAGAATTGAATGATGACTCTCTTGGACCTTTTTGCTCAACAAATAAAGGATTCGCTGGCCCTTTTCCCCGGAAAGATTGAATCACAGGCCCTCTGAGTTGTGAGCGAATAGTAACTTATCAATTAGAAATTTCAATTAAAAAACCTTATTTGTTGAAAATCCCTTACAAACTTTGATTTCATCGGAAAATCTCTTAGTTTTTCCTATTCAAACTTCATATTCCCTATCCAATTGGAACGAAAAATTGATAATTCCATTAAAAAGCTGGCCTTTTGACACAGTTTTCAGGTGACCTGCACAATCCTGTTACAAGAACTAGTAGGATTATAAATCGTTTAAAAAAAGTTATATTGGAATTTTGACATTTACTTTTTAGAATTCATTTATGCTCCTCAGTTTTGCCAGAAAACTTTGAGTTAGCCGTTATAATCACATGACGCTGTCTCCAACGGTGTCCGGAATTTTAATTTTTAGCGAAACATTAAGGGAGTTGTGGGAATTTTTGTGAAGTAAGATCGAAAACACGAGAGAAACAAGTGGCATTTTAGGTGGGATAATAGGAAAAGTGGTAAGATGCACTTTTGGACGGAAAGTGGTTGAAAAACGCTGCAAACTGGGGTTTATTATTCAATTGGTACAGTTTTTGCGTTCAAATTTCAATTATCTTACAACAACCTACAGAATTTAATCGCTTGAAAAAATGTTTTTTTGGTGTTTTAGAGCGATTATTAATTTTAGGAGGCACACAAATATGATCAACTGATCAATCCAAATAGGTATTTTGGTTGAGAACAGATTTACGTGCTCGATGCCATTATAATCAATGAGGCTCTGTCCCTGGTATCCTTTAAAAATTTTAATTTTTAATGAAAATTAAGTGGAGACAAAGCAGCGTTTTTTGTGAAGTAATAAAAAACGAGAGAAAAAAGTGGCATTTTTAATGAAGAGCTGAGGAAACGTGCGTATGGCGTACGGCGGACGGAAAATTTTATTGCACTGTTTACACCCTTTGAAATATTTGGAGACAGCAAATTTAGCAATTACAATGGTTTATTATGAATAATAAACCAAAACACTAGAGAGAGCGGACGGACATGAAGCGTGTTACACCCTGGTTCCGACTATTCGAAGCAAACATTTAGGTCGGTGCGCCCCATTGTCAAGCAAGTACATTCTAAGCTATAAAATATGTTAAATTAACTCAAATTTGATCGATTACCAGAAAAACACGATTTAAAAGTTCCATATCACTTTCATCGCGATCGTAACGTAGCTGCAGCGCCCATAAAAACGTTAAATTTTTGTCACAAGTACGCAATTTTCAGGGGCTGAACAGTTTAACATATCTGGCGTCAGCATTTTTACGTTAAAATTTTTTTCGCTTACCTGTCACAGTAAGGGCAGGAATCGTTTTTCTTCTTGTCTTTCCTTCTTAAATTGTAGCCACCGTCGAAATCCACGAAAATTCTCTTCTCCTTGAGAAGCGGTAGTTTTTTCGACGGAATATGAAACTGGCCCGGGAATTTCTGCTGGCAAATGAAATATTTGAATTGGTAATGTTTAGAATTGTAGGTAGTTTTAAAGTAATTTTCATTGAAGTGAATATTTTTTAGAAAACAATTCTATTGCCAAAAAATTAGTTCAAAACAGAACTATGCTGCGATCCATGGTAGGGCTGATCAGATTAATATCACACTTCCCTACCCGTCCACCAATCAAAAGGAGGCCATATTAAAATGCAAGATAGCAAGGATAAAATTCCAATTAATCTTGATACACGAATTTGAAAGCGGGAAAGATGATTTTGAGAGTTAGAAAACTAGATGTGCCGATTTTGGGCAAAGGAAAATATGTGATGTGTCTAGAGCTCTCTTTCAAGTGGTGAACGATTTTCGTTGAGTTTGTTAATAAGGAAGAAGGGAAGTGGTCCCAATAGAATTGAATTAAAATGTTTTATTATTAAGAAATGGTGTACTTACGTCCTTTTTTTAATACAAACAATGAATGGAACTTAGGTCGAGTCTCAATTCATTTCGTATAAACTTTTCCACATTTACCAAATATTCAAACAAAACAACAAGTTTTCATTGCATCATATAAATAAATATATAGTAATCAACACTTTTCATCTTCATATTCAAATGTGCAATAATTTTTACAGTAATTTGACGTTCAAAAAATATAATAAAATCAAGTAATAATATTCAACATTTAACTTTCTGAACAATTATTGTTACCATCCTGTCATGTATTAAATCATTCATCATAATCTTACTATCTATTCACGGGCACAACTAAACACACTATTCCCATTTTGAGAAACATTAACAATTTAGAAATTCCATTCCTCTACCAGACGATCCCTATATCTTAGATGGTCCCATAATAAAATTTTTCAATGAGTCCTTCCCGGTTCAAATAGTAGCCTTGCCTCATTTGTCGTAAAACGTGAAATTCTTGTTACCCTTCACTATATCAATGGGGAGTTTCTTGACCAATTTCGATGACTTTCAGGGATTTTCGAGTTGGCATGTAAATATACGATTTTTTACCCATGGTTTATAATTCAAAGTCCATCATTTCACACGCTCTGAATATTTCTTTTAGCAAAGCACTAACTGGCTACCAAAGTAAGTGGTGGACCAATTTCGATGAAATTTGAAACCGCGCTGCACATTGTTCGGTTTCAACAAAATTATTTTTTTCCAAACCCATTAGCCTTTCCGTTTGTTGAATTATAAGTAGGTTCCTCTGCATTTATGTCCAAACTATCCATGCCTTCCAGCAAGTTCGTTCCATGCTGCCGCCCATGAACGTTTTTTCTGATGACTTCACGAATTTACGTGGGATATCTGATCTTGGACCTTTTAAAACCTATGACGTAGCCATTTTGACCAAAGTGAACATTCATCTTTTCTTTCCACTTCCAAATAGACCATGTAGTCAGGTGTATTAGTAGGTAATAAAAACAATTTTTTAATTCAATATTTAATAGTCTACTAATTGTTGGTAAGTGAAAATCAATGCTTTCGTCCTTGCTATTAATGAATGGAACTTATGATCTCAATTAATTTGTATAGAACTTTTGTGAGCTGTTGTTGTACCCACTTGTTTTGAAAGGTTGTTAAAATGAATTCAAGAGAATGAGATGTTGCCTACAATAGAAAAACCGTACAGCTCATGGTTGAGTTTCTGTAGTATAACGAAGCAGAACATTTAGAATAATGATTCTTCCAAATGTTACCGCCGGCGTCTAAGATACAACAATATAAGTTTAATGAAAGTTTCGGTTACCCTGGGCACTTTCCAAAGATACCACCGGGTGACGATGCTCAGATGTGATACGGAAGACCAATCATCGCTAGCGGTAAGGTCGAATTTGTTGGGAATCGCTTGAGGTTTGAACTTTTTCACATTGTCAGTCCGTACAGTTTCGCAGGATTCTGTCGATCCACAACCTGAAAATGAATTGAGATGTTACGTAGTTTTCTGTGGCGGACGGATCGGACGTGATGTTGTGACAGAATTGCTTGTTGAATGTCAGTCAAATCAACCGACTCTGTGTGAACGCTATGGGAATCCCTCAAGGTCTTTTGTCAAATGCGCAACAAACACGAATCACCGGTCTGGTGTTCTTTTGCGCCGCAGGTTATCCAATCATTATTGGCGCTCAGCCCGAATAAAACCGGAATCATATTCAGATACATATAATATTGTAAGCCCCTCTTGTATACCCAGACAAGAAAATTGAAGAGCTTTTGAAGTTAATACGAGTTGGTAGCGGACCTAAAGGGTCTCAATGTCAGAATAGGGGTATTACTCTTCAACTGTTACTTGAACAGACCCAAACACTCTGCAGGGAATCAGGAAAATGAAAGGCACAATAATCATCAACAAGTTGATTGCAATCGTAAATAGGTTCCCAGTACAAAAATAATATGATAATTGTAGGAACAGAATAGTATGACTATATAAGATGAACGTAAGTCTCAACACTAGGCTTAATCGTAATACAATGCAAATAATGATCGCCGATTTGGCTATACTGATTAGTACAGAGAAGTCATGTACAAGGAGCAATGGTCAAAATATGAAATGCAATATATGAGCGGAATAGTCAAACGAAACAAACATCAATATATGAAATGCAATATATGTAGGTAATAATTGAACGAAATAAACATCAATATGTGAAATGCAATATATATGTGGAATAATATACGATATAATATAATAATACGAAATGAACACAACGGGTTTAGATGCCGTTTCGGAGAAGTAACGTAAACGTAGAGATATATCAGTATGCAAGCTCAAATGGGCTAAACGTTGTAGGTTGAAATGCGGAAGGCTAGGCTGTGGCAAGCTAAAGTAATTATATAAAGGGATATATGCGCCTCTACTGAGCTAAAGACAAAATCTAATATGGCTTGAAGGGGCGAGCCCCTGCTAAAAGGGATACAATATGCAATAAGAGATAGCGAGCTACCCCGAGCTTCTACAAGTGAATTGGGGGATTGTATTGTAATTAGTTGAATTATTGTAAGGGGTCGAGCTACAGCGAGCTACGGCAAACTAGAATGCAAAAGTATATAAGGATGCTGTCATTAAAAGTGTGGGAGCAGTCATTGGCGCTTGGGTCGTTGTGCAATTAACGAGGGTCCTGGTAGTCGGATTTGCAGAAGCTGCTGAAGGCGTCGCTCAAGGGATGGACCTTCTGTGACAGGTGCACTAGTCATTACGGATTGTTGTTGGAAGTATTGTACATAGCTGTATGGATGTGCTATGTATTCTGGTCCAATTGGACAATCTAAGGCGGGTGATTTAAGCCTTGGATGCCCTGCATTGTTGTATTTGGAAGGGCCCCTCAACCTTGCGATGGATATGGTTAGTTGGGCATTACCCATTCTTGAATCCATATGCTTGGGATGAATCAGACGATTTCAAGCGTCTGGGTCATCTGAGCGTGGAGGGCATTACCGCATTCAGCTCAATGGAAGGGGCAACTATACCATTCCATCACCTCACAACCTTGACTGAGGAGTTACCGCCGACATCATCAGAACGGTCCTGAATCCCTAGACGGTGATTATGGTAGATCTTTTCCCTGGATGGGGTGTTGTATAGGTCATTTCTACTAATGAGTGTGGTATATTAGAGCCCCGTGCCTTGTGGCTCTCACCAACTATAGAAGGCTAACATTCATCAGTCCTGTCACACAGTCTGTACACTCTACCTTAACCTATTCCAACCTTATCATCTTAGATCCTACATAGTTGATCTTGAATGAGGAATCAAGAGATAGTACTGTCTAGTTTAGACGTGAAACTATGAATCTATATTGGTATCTTCATCCCTTTCATACAATTTCAAGAGAGTGAAGGAGTTGAAGAAAAGGAGGGGTGCCAAGTGTATACAGATGATTGTAAAAATATGAGCTTGTCCTGTGTACTAATAGAACTGGATGTGGTTTGAGTTCCACCAAGCTGTGAAGCATATTGTTTCTGAATAATGTAGAAGAACTGTTTTCACTAGAGCTGTAATAACAAAACAAAACAAATCAAAATATGACTCCTATAGTTTAAGGTAGACCATAACACTTTCACCACTCACGTCACCTTGTTACAGGGCACTTATCGTCTGACCCTTCTGGTCATTTATAGTGGAAAAGAAACATAGAAAAACAAATTGATGGGTTGAAATTAATGGGTTGTTCCAATCAGCACGTACCTAATGGAAAATTAGCTCATTATTCCTTCATTCCAGAATTCTAGAACTGAAATTGACATACGTAAATTTCACGTTCCCATCTAGCCGAATCGATCAAGGAAAAACTATGCCATCGCCTTGGAGGAAGTAAAAAACAAATTGAATGGGAGACGTGAAATGAGTTCAGGGATTCTCATCAAACAAATTCAAATGTCAAAAATATGTGAAAGATTGTGAAAATCGTTCACCAAAACGTTTCACCTTGCTATAGTACAATCTATCTGATCCAAAGTGAAAGAGAATATCAATTTGAAAAAAAAAAACTTACTATTTACATGTTAAACAAAATAAATATGTTTTCCTCTATACAGTTGAAGGTTGTATTAATAATTTCAAACTAACAGGATGATTGTCAAGGGGTAGGCTGTCAACTAGAGATGGGTAGATCGAAGAAAAAGATCGATCTATGGAGATCGATTAATCGAAAATTTTGTATTCTCAAGATCGATTAATCGGACGTGAAAGATCGATCTTTAGTCAGATCGATTCATCTAAACTGAATTTCCCCCCTGCAGATAGTACCGTAGTTTCTATTTTTGGCTATAAGTAGCTTACTAAAATATAATGCCTACTTACTATTTCATTAACAGTAAGAGACTCCAGCTTTACATGCAAGTGAGGCAGGGAGGAACAAAGGTATGGAGTGGCAAGGGGAAATGCGCCTCCGACTTTCAACGAATATTTCTCCTCTAATATGGCACTAAGAAACCTAATCGATACGGCATTTTATTCCTAAAAGACCAATCTTAGCATTCACGAATTTACATTTTCCAATAATTCGATAAGTTGTAATGAAAATACTAATAAGATTAGGTGATCAACGACAATACGGCATATCCGCTGGTTAGGTTTAAGCGGACACAGTGAACACGAGCTCGGTAAAACGCCGCTAAAACAACACAGTCGTCTTGTGCAAAACGGTATAGATCGAAATCGGAGATCGAGGAGAAAAGATCGATCTTCTACAAAAATCGACCTCCATCAGATCGATTCAAAAATCGATTAATCGGAACAAAGAGATCGATCTTTCCTTAGATCGATATATTTTGCCCATCTCTACAGTCAACTGGTTACTGGTTATTATCGTTTAGCGAAATTGGCCGGTTTTCGGTTTCGCCTCTAACTCTGCATTTAGAGGCTGTTAAAACTTAATAGGCTGCTTTCCCAGGAGAGATTGACCGGCTAGCAACTCACCTCACCCTCAACTGGTGGACAGGTTTTCCATTAATGGAATTTCACTTTTTCACTATATTAATCTCATATTAGGTACCAATGACATTATGTCAACACCCATGAAATCCGGAATCTTTTCAAATGAAGGAATTGTGCTAATTTTGGTAGCTGGCGTGGCACCTAGCTCACAGTGATTCTTTTCCACACTTAAGAACGGTTATAAGGTTCTGATAAGTTTTCGATCCTGTCTGATAGCATACTTGCACTATCCTGATTACCGTTCGATATCAATCAGAGGTGGCATCGCACCTGTGCAAAATAACTCACATTTGTTCACTCTAAGGAATAAATACTCTCATTCCAGTTTATTATTACGTGCTCGATACTCACCCAGCAATCCGATAACAGAAATACTATCAAACTGTTCTGCACTGATGTTGTGTTAGCTCGATCTTGTGAGAATGATTGTTCGTGAATCTTGATATCCGTCTGACTCGCGACAGCACGTACATGAACTACCGAAGTGGAATTTAATTTTTGCTCGATTGTCTATTTCCAAGGTCAGGCAAGATCGTAATTCTGGGTTTGGAGCATCTCATCTGCATCTGAAGAGGAAGATTATTAACGGATGAATTATTTACCTCCATCTAACGCGCCCCCGTTCGTTCCATTGCCGGCTCCCAAGCTAAAAAACCGCCCACCCTCCGGTGTTTCGCCCGAAATTAACTCGAAATCGGGAAACGGGTAGATCCGGTTGAACCGGTGAATCGTGAGCTTCTTTGGTGGGACTTAAAATCCAACGTCCTCCCTTCATGAGGTTTCTCCTTTCTGATGGTTTTCCTCGAGCTTCATCGCCTTTTCTGAGTAATTTGAATATAATTGAGGCATCACTCCATGATAGAGGCGGTTGAATATGATTGCTGAATGGCGAAGAAAATGGTGTTCCCCTTGAAAATGTTTAATAACTGAGGTATCCTCAGCTTTGAGGGACCCTCAGCCTTGGAATGAAATAATTATCTAGTCTCTCCATGTATGAGATCATAATCGAGGCTGATAGACAATGGACCAAGACCAGAACATGACAGGACCTTACTCAATAGAATCGGCAATTTGAAGAACAAAAGTCGTCCAGAAAGGGAAAATACATCGTAAAACCCTGACGATTCACAACTAAGGACACTCCGAATGGTCAGCAATGACGTGTGACACAAGAAAAACCACGTGCTCCACGTTGAATACAATTGCTGCTTGCAGACCCCTATGATTTGGGATTTCATAGCCAAGGAAAGTCATGGCAAAGGAAACCTACCACCACATATCAAGTTAACCACCATCATACATGAAAGAAGTGTGTCTTACAGCAAACACTTCTGCATACTACCAAAGTGAAGTCCTTAACAGCTAAAATTCAGAATACCAGGATTGTCCGAGGAACTCATGAAGTGGACGTGAATAGAATAGTTTCAGTGGCACCGAGGGGGACTGCGCGTCACAAACTGAAAATCAGCAGTCATCAACAAAAGTAGACAGCAGTGGAAATTACATCGTAAAACCAATGCGATTCACAACTAAGGACACTCCAAATGGTCAGCAATGACGTGTGACACAAGAAAAACCTTTGCTCCCACGTTGAATACAATTGCTGCTTGCAGACCCCTATGATTTGGGATTTCATAGCCAAGGAAAGTCATGGCAAAGGAAACCTACCACCACATATCAAGTTAACCACCATCATACATTAATGAAGTGTGTCTTACAGCAAACACTTCTGCATACTATCAAAGTGAAGTCCTTAACAGCTAAAATTCAGAATACCAGGATTGTCCGAGGAACTCATGAAGTGGACGTGAATAGAATAGTTTCAGTGGCACCGAGGGGGACTGCGCGTCACGAACTGAAAATCAGCAGTCATCAACAAAAGTAGACAGCAGTGGAAATTACAACGTAAAACCAATGCGATTCACAACTAAGGACACTCCAAATGGTCAGCAATGACGTGTACTACAAGAAAAACCTTTGCTCCCACGTTGAATGCAATTGCTGCTTGCAGACCCCTATGATTTGGGATTTCATAGCCAAGGAAAGTCATGGCAAAGGAAACCTACCACCACATATCAAGTTAACCACCATCATACATGAAAGAAGTGTGTCTTACAGCAAACACTTCTGCATACTACCAAAGTGAAGTCCTTAACTCTTACAGCTAAAATTCAGAATACCAGGATTGTCTGAGGAACTCATGAAGTGGACATGAATAGAATAGTTTCAGTGGCACCGAGGAGGACTGCGCATCACAAACTGAAAATCAGCAGTCATCAACAAAAGTAGACAGCAGTGGAAATTACCTCGAAATTCAAATAGCTGACTGAAATGATTACCTTTGCTTCTTCTTCTAAGGAACTTCATATATATCCTGGGCATCCCTGTCCAAATTCACTTGCAAAATTTACCGCCTGGTTTGGTAACACAAAAGTAGCGCCGCCGGTGCCTACACCAACACGATACCAAGCGGCTAACATTGACAACATGTGATTTCGAAATAATGCGGATCTCGATTCCTAACCTATATCTAGTTGCTATAATTTTGTCGTAATAGGTAAAAATACCAAAATATATATAGAGATTCGTCGACATTATACAAGTGAATTCGTTTTGGATTCATTGACTTACTTGAAATGAAGTGTTCTTAATTAAGTTACTTAGAGTTTTCAATTTGCATGTAGGATTAAAATCGTGAACTGCGTGCAAAAATGAAGCCGTCCGGAATGACCAGGATAAAATTGCGTTCGGATTGTAATTGTTAATGCTATTCTAGTTCCTTTACGTGCTGTTATATTTCTGTATGGAACTATTAATCAGTACGATTGGTTCGAAAGACAGTGTTAAAAAGTTTGGTCGCAATTCGTACCTACCTGTTTTTCAGAACACTGGAGATAAAGGCGTTGGAATAATCTAGCACAATTCAGTTTCTTGTGTTATCTCAGACTCGGGACCAGTTTGGGGCACGTGGGAATTAATTCTAGCCAATTACTACTCCGTCTCATCACATTGAATAATCGTGTATCGTATCATGTTTTACCGGGGGATTGGGTGCAATGATTAATTTACACTGCAATTTAATGTCATGCTGCTTTAGTAGCCTTTCAAATAGGCAAAATCGGCTCAAATCCTTACACAGGAAAAATATTATTTACTAACACGTTCAGATATGTTTACTCAATTTTTTTTGAAAATGACGTTACCCAAATTGCATTAAAATGAGGTTGACATCTATTAGGAAAAATTGTTTTGAATAACTGAAAATCCTTAATTATTTTCATGGAGACTATTATTTAGAAAAAGGTTTATGCTATAAATCATTAACTCTATGCAAAATTATTCTACTCATGCAAATTGCACAAACGGAAAACCTTTTAAACATTTCATAGAGCTCAAACGGAAAACATTTTATAGCAAAAAAACGCTGCAAATTCTTTCACTGGGGTTTATTATTCAATTTCATTCATTTGGCTTGCATTCATAATTTGAATTTCTACTAAGCTTTGGAGTGTGCGTGTTTCACAGTTGATAGAGCGATTATTGAATTTGAGGAGATATGCATAGAGCACGTAAATCGGTTCTCAACCAAAATACCTATTTGGATTGATCAGTTGATCATATTTGTGTGCCTCCTGAAATTCAATAATCGCTCTATCACCTGTGAAACACGCACACTAGAAAGCTTAGTAGAAATTCAAATCATGAATGCAAGCCAAATGAATAAAATTGAATAAAAAACCCCAGTGAAAGAATTTGCAGCGTGTTTTATGATTTTGTGGCACTTGTGACACGTACATATAGCGTCTTGTTTTGTCTTGGGCCTAGGTGTGTCTGCGGGGCAAAACGTTTCTCTTGTGTCCAAGTGTGTATACCATATTCATATGGGGCAAAAATTTTCCTGCGAACGGGGGAAACGAACCCGTGAAGTTGTGGTTGTGAGTCCCGCACGAAACCCTTGCGCTACGAGTTTGTTTAAATTAGTTTACCTATAAAATTGAATAATAAACCCCAGTGAAAGAATTTGCAGCATAACATCATGTCATACATCGGGAATGGTTTGAGCTACGGACCTGGAGAGGGGCTCATTCGATTACTCGTGGAAAGTTCTTCGAAAAGAGTCCAAATTTAGGACGCCTTGATTTTTTTTTGAGGTTTTTAGGGATTATACAAAACTTTGACAACCCTTAAAGGACACTTTAAATTAAGTAAGAGAGCTGGCTAAAGAATTGGGGCGTTGTCGGACCAATATGGAATTTTCCTGAAAATTTCAGATTTTTTGCTCTAGCCGTTTGGGAGAAAACGTGCGTAAGGCCTACGAAACCATGAAATTTTCAGGGGGGGTTAGACTTTTCTTTCAAGAGCGATTACAATGGTGTATTATTGAATAATAAACCAAAATTTGAATTTACCGTTCTATAAAAATTTGTTGAATGATGAAACGATATTCAAAAGTCCCGATATTTTGGGAGATACATATTTCAATTGACGAATATTTCCACTCCTTTGCAGTAATGTTGTGACATTTTTGGTCAGGAAAAGGAACCGAGATTTTTGATGGCTATTGAATATTTCCAGTGATTTTGCGAGTTAATGCTGGTACTGGGTTCGAAGCTGGTACTTTTCAATTGCAAGGCCAGGCGGTCATCAGTAATTTGTTAGGTCTATCAACTTATATGTAGGTGTGTAGGTAAAACTAATTATGATGGCTGTTTTGTAAACAGGAAAAGGAACCGAGATTTTATAATGTGGCTGATTGATTTCATTTCACAGTGATGAAACTCCATTGCCCTCGCAGTCTTGTTTCCTTAAGATGCTGGGCTGGTTTCGATTCCCAGCGACATTCCTCAACGCTACTTCCCTTTTCAATTCAAGCAAGGCCGCTATCAGCCGGTCATCAGTATTCCATTTGTGAAAATCAGGGACCGAGAGCCAGTCACGGAGTCGGTTTTGTTGACTCAACGTCTAAGCCATATTCAAGGTCCTGCGTAGTCTTATGATGAGGTTACGAAAGATTGTAATCGAGATAGCATTATCAGCGGTCTGAGTAGCGACCTACATCTTCACCGTCATCTCATCACATAAATTACATGGCGCTTCCCGCAAAGATCACAATGTAATACGAAAGGTACAGAAACTTCTGTAGTCTGACAATCTTAAATGTAATGGATTCATTCAAGAAGGCAAAAAGTGAACAAGATGGTGGAAGATTTTGTTTACCGAGTAGCAAAGTTACAGTGGGTCCTCAACCCATCTTATATGCTCTTCCATCACAGCCCTGTTCCGAGATTTTGACAGGTTTAGCAAGAACCAAAAACCGTTCTCAAAATTGGTGAGACGAGTGAAGTTACAGTTTACAATCATCTACAGGGGGGAGCTCTTACAGCAACCAGAATGATCTCATTTAATGTTTAATAATAGTTTGATATCAATATGTAATAGCTACCAAAATCAGCAAAATATATTACGCTTCTGTTTCGTATGTTATCGAGATTTACATTTTTCAAGAGCGTGATGAGTTTTACAGACCAAAATGCAACTCCTTTAGAATGACTACAAACTGTATCAAGTAGCTTTTTTTTGAAAGTTTTATTCTTTCTTTGTTATTTCTTCTTTTGGTTTATTATTCAATAATAAACCATTGTAATGGCTCTTGAAAAACAAAATTTTAACCCCCCTGAAAATTTCATGGTTTACGTTTCAATGGGTGTAGAATCCAAATCTGCAATAACAATTTTTCCGTCCGTCCGCCGTACGCACGATTTCTCCCAAACGGCTGGAGCAAAAAATCTGAAATTTTCAGGAAAAATCCATGTTGGTCCGACAACGCCCCAATTCTTTAGCCAGTTCTCTCACAGTGCCCTTTAAGGGTTGTCAAAGTTTTGTAAAATCCCTAAAAACCTCAAAAAAGTCAAGGCGGCCTAAATTTGGACTTTTTTCGAAGAACTTTCGATGAGGAATCGAATGAGCCCCTCCCCAGGTCCGTAGCTCAAACCATTCCCGATGTATGGCCCGATTTATGGTGCCAACATTTGCATCCACATTCACTACATCACTAGGTTACTGCGATAAAAAAAACAAACAACAAAAAGTTTTTTTTGTTTTGATATCGCAGTAACCTAGTGATGTAGTGAATGTGGATACTGGAGTGAACTCCTAAAAGGGCTTATAGTCGATACACGGGTTGAAGCACTATAATATGCATGCTCTGTCTTACGAAATTTAAAATTTTCAAATAGAATATTTTTCCATTGTAATCACTCTTGAAAAAAAAAGCTGCAAATTCTTTCACTGGGGTTTATTATTCAATGATTCATGATTTGAATTTCTACTAAGCTTTGGAGTGTGCGTGTTTCACAGGTGATAGAGCGATTATTGAATTTCAGGAGGCACACAAATATGATCAACTGATCAATCCAAATAGTTATTTTGGTTGAGAACCGATTTAAGTGCTCTATGCATATCTCCTGAAATTCAATAATCGCTCTATCACCTGTGAAACACGCACACTCCAAAGCTTAGTAGAAATTCAAATCATGAATCATTGAATAATAAACCCCAGTGAAAGAATTTGCAGCGTTTTTACAACTAAAATTGTGGTGGTTGGGGGTGGCCTGTTGGTTCAAAGTGGACCGAGAAAGTAACTCGCTATCACCAGGTTGTATTGTGGTGAGATATCGTTCCGTTCTATCGCTAATTTATTACGGGAAGGCGGCGGAAGTTGTCCGATAGCGTTTCCTGCGTGTGAACAAGCTCAGCGAACCGAATCAAAAACTTCAGTCTGTGTGAGACTGCATACGATCCCCTCTTGTTTACCTGTCAGGAAAGAAGACAATCGTAGGGTTGACAATTCCAACCAAATTGTTTCTGTGGTTTGCAATTCAAATAATTAATTTAACATAAGGAAATAATTATGATAAAATGATGATCTAGCCGAAATTCGTATGAGTTCCTACTAACTTCCAATTTGAACGGGATCGGAGAATAGGCCATGAGACAATGACACTTTAAGCCATTTCCAAGTTATTTTGGACGCCGAATTTATTCAGATGGGTCCCAGAACAGTCCGGTCTCATCCGACTTAGAAAATATCATTTCAATTGCAAAAATGTCTAAAACGGGTGAAAATGTCAATTTTTCAAATCCAAACTCTTGGCAGTCAAGAAAATTGGGATGGGAGATGAGGTGGGGTCAATAAAAATAAACCTTTATGGAATAATTTGCAGATTTCCAACGAATGAAATTGATAGAGGGTCTTCCGCAGTTGAATCTGAAAATCGCGGAAAATATGATCAAAATCGAATGAAAACTTCGGATTGTGCTAATTATAGATTTTTTGGTTTTCCAGATGGAGCAGACGAGAGCGTGGATCAACGATATCAACGAACACATAGCCAACATTAAAATTCTCCATTCCACTCTCCTTGCTTCGCCACGTCCCGACGAAAGTGAGTGTGAAGCATCACTTGATGAGCAAATTTCATTGTAGCCCGCAGTGTGAGAACATATAATATATGAGATCATTATATGAGATCATATAATATACGTATAATATATTGTATATTATACAATCACGCTAGGAAGAGGTTGTAACTTTTACGGAAATATTATAAATGAAGAGGTTTTGTGTCATCATTTCGTTCATACCTTCGAGATTATGTTAAAGTCAAAGCATCATTCATGTGCTCTGGGAAATGCAGTGCAATTTCATGCTATTGCATATTAAATAGATGGAGAGAAATTGTTAAATTTCTTGAAACAAATAAACCACCTCATGGGTTGTTGTTGCTGAAATTTTGAATTTTGTGGGGTCCTGTTACAAAACATGTTGAGGTAGTCCAAATATTGCATAATTTTCGATAAACCATAAAGGCTTAACTAGAATATCAAAAACTTCTGTATCACTAAATGAGCAAACACCAAAGAAGAAGTGTTTTTTTTTTAAATTTGGCATCAGATTTATCCATACAGCCATATCATTTATAAACTAAATAATTTTACATAACATGAATATTTATATTTATAATACATCTCGAACTTCAAATAACATAACTATTTCACTTTTATTCTAACTATCATGCTCTTAGATGCTATAGCCAATGTCATTTAAAAAATCCATTATTTGTAAATACACTTCAGGTAAAACCATAATTGTTGTAAAGTTGAATGGACAACATATAAGTTTCCCTAACTCGTCAAGAAAGGTTTTTCCGCTCCCCATCTTACTTCTTGCAGGTTAGTAGCACATGCTCCAAGTTATCTACTTCACCACACACTTCGCATTGGTCCGTATCTTCTTGCAGGATTTTGTGAAGATACGCTCTGCAAACTCCATGACTCGTCCTCAATCTTGCCATACTGGAATAAAACCTCTTCTCATGGCCCTTCATTTCCGATCTCCATGGTTTCAGTGAGATGTTAGGAACATGAATTTATATTTATTGCCTGCTGGATATCCGTCATGGTAATCCTGCCATCTCCTCGCCATTGCCTGTTTAAAATTGGAATAGAGATCCTTGTACGGGAGCAAAAGATTGCAGTCTTCTTCGCAGTAGCAACCTACTTTCGCCGCCCGGTCCGCTTCTTCATTGCTATGTGTGCTCTTACCCATACAAATTTTAGAAGAAGTGTTGAATTCTGCCGGAGCTGAGGTGGAACTGGTTGTTAGTAGCCGTCCTCTAACGCACGTCCCAGTGGACTCCGCTGACGTGGAGGATCCCACGCCAAACGATTTTCTGCTGGGTCAAGCAATCGGATCACCACCTTGTTTACCCATCCTTGAAAACATCTGTCTAAGAGTGGCTTAGCGGAAAGGTAGCTGATTCATTCTGGATCATTAGGAACGAATATCTTCCTGAATTAGTGAAACGGAACAAATCAGTGGAACCCTTCAAAGTTGAAGACCTAGTAGTGTTGGTAGAAGATATATAACCAACAGGTCGTTGGCCCAGGGGAATAGTAATAGCGATGTACCAGGCCAAGGATGGACAAGTTAGATCAGCAGACATCAAAATGTTGATGAAGACGTTCTGCTGGCCACCTACAAATAGCTTCTCTTCATTTGCTGGCAGACGAAATCTGTGGCCCCGGAGGATGTTAAGATCAGAGTGTTACAAGTATGATTAATTTCGTGATTAGTTTGAATGTTGTTTACCTCTGATTTAATTATGGTTGTCCTGTTTTGAAAGTGAAAAATTATATAAGTTTTCGCGTTTTCTGGTCCTCGTGTGTTTCTAATAATTTATTTCGTCTTTGACAAAGACTGTTTTTAGCATGGAAGATGCTTCAGCCATGATCTAACTGAATAAAAGTGTCCAACAACTGTCACACAACTGTATTCCACTTATCCTGAGTTATCATTCCACTAGGAGGAATACAATTGTACGTTGCCGAGTTTAGCACAAAGGAAGCTTTAGCCCTTGGACTGACTACCCGAAACCGTTACGAGAGGGGGGAGTGTCACATTTTGACTTTCCCAACAGAGCCCATTTTAGTGGGAAGTAACGTCCAATTTTACTTTTAAAGAGCCTGAAAATTAATGTCCGTCTTTTAAATTTCAAGCTGCCCATTCACTAGCGCTCCATCCAGCCGAATGGCGTGGTACCACGCCTAAATAGTTGAGGAACGCCCCTCATTTTTTTCAGCAATTTAACCTTTGCGTCCAACCACGATTTCTCTATGCTCTGCGTGTGAGCTTTATGTTTTGTGCACAAATCCGCGACTTGTAAGGCACCCATATGCACTGCATATTATGCAGCCCATTCGTCTGAATGTATATGTGATCCGGCTTCACATTCTCGCTCAATTATTGGAAGAAGAGTGGCCTTGTCGCGACGGGCAACATAAAAGTATCTGCAATCATTTCCTTGCTTTAATCCAAATACCCAGGGCCCATCTACCCGTGCACCATGGTTTCGGTTGTTCTGTTCCCTGTCCTTACTGATCTCGATGTCTGACAGACCGATTTTGGACAGCGAAAATCCACTCTCCATTACGATTTTGTTTTCTTTTCACCAACATTGTAGTACCACATTTATGGCAAGCAGCGTTCTCATCCTCACTTTTTTCCGATAAGGGATGGGAGGAGCCCCTGGTCACTGAGACCGCTAGGATCTATTGTGACGCTGTCCCCATTTTAATTCGTAACCTTTTTAATAACCTCTTCGTTCACAAAGTGTAGGAGGTTTTCAGGCGTCTCCAAAGCAATATCGGAGGGTGTTAGGACACCCTTCCCGAAATGCTGGAATCTAGTTGATGCAACAGCAGGACAATTACAGAGGATGTGTTCTGCTGTTTCCGCCTCTTCGCAGCAGAGCCGGCGTTCTACTGTCCTGGCCTTACCCATTTTGTTTAGGTGGTACCTTAGGGGGCAGTGGCCAGTAAGAAGACCCACAAGTTTGCGAAGGTCTTTGCGCATCAATGATAGAAGGCCTTTTGCGCGTTTCCTTGAGATTGTAAGAAACCGCTTGGCTTGCCTCTGCTTAGGAGTGTTGCGCCAGTATCATCCTCACTTACTAACAACCCTTTGTCTACTGAATATGTATGGCACATCATTTCACTTGGCACTACATTACAGTAAAAATAGCGGAACAACCTCACAGACAAGTATCACAGTTATGAGGCTGACACGGGGTAACTGAAAGGCCCAGATACGGAGAAAAAGATAATATTTGAGATTAGGAGATTGC
The DNA here is from genome assembly GCA_031894815.1 of Creontiades dilutus. Classification (NCBI taxonomy): domain Eukaryota; kingdom Metazoa; phylum Arthropoda; class Insecta; order Hemiptera; family Miridae; genus Creontiades; species Creontiades dilutus. The sequence continues at coordinate 37,680 of JAVIWC010001551.1, forward strand.
ATTGTCAACTGTGACTTGCGTACCGATCGCAGATAGGCAAACGAAGGATTCAGAACGCAGGCGGGTCATAGAACGCACACCGAACTGGTACCGAAACGTCTCTGAGTCCTATACTTACCTAAGTAGACGCTCAACTTCTTTCTTTTTCACCATTGGTTCACTAAACAAATTTTCTCTCCTTCTCTCTGTAAGAAATGACACAAGAATGAAGTTTTGCTGTTGAACTGAACCCAAATCAACTGAGCGATTGTTCTGCTTAAATACCTGGCGTAATAGCGCTGTTATCTCTCTGTTATCCGTCCAATTAATTACATAATTCCAATAACGAAGGTACCGTTCTAGCGACTTATCCTCATCCATCCTTGAAGCGCCGAGATACGGACGTTGACCTGCACAAGGCGATGAATTGAACCTTTGGGTAGTCACATTAAGACATTGCAACATGGAAATGCAGCATTCTCATAATGTCTAACTTCAATCCTTGAACAAGAACTGAATTCGTAACTGGCGATTATTTTGTGAAATCAGTAAATCTTGTGTTTCACAAGTTTGGAATTGGACTAGGTACTGGCGTTTAGTATCAGACAGCTGCCTCTTTTACACCAATAGGATTTTATTTCCACTTTTAAATTCAAATATGCAAGTAAGACTGAAAACATACAAAACGGTTTTGAGCGGGCCAAAAGGCTAGATTTACTTATATTTAATGAGTATAAACTGTTCATATAATGAGATCCGAATCAAGTATTTTTTATCACCAGACATTCGTTAATTAGCCTTCTTTCAAAACCAATATGTAAGTGGCACATAACTTCAACGTTCCCATAACTATCAGCTCGTATATTTTATTTTATTTGTTATAACTTACTTTGTCAATCATTGCACTTACAAAGGACGAAGGTTGTGGAAAAGTGATCATTCAAGCGAAATAGTTCGTAATTCAACAGAAATGTACGCAATTCCACGATTTTTCGTTAAGCATTATTCGAAATTGATACAAACTACATGCTTGGCAGCGATGCTCATTGTGTCATGGGACAGGGGGAGACCATATCGAGTACGTAGGTTTATTAGACTGACAAGAAACTTGACCAATTTGATACATGGAGATTGATATATCAAGACGCATAACAAAAGTTCTATCAATAAACAAAGCTAATTGAATCTCATTCCAAGTGAAAGTGATTGGTTTCATTCGAAATTGATACAAACTACATGCTTGGCAGCGATGCTCATTGCATGGGGGAGGGGAGACCATATCGAGTACGTAGGCTTATTAACTGACAGAAACGTTTGATACATCAGCATATCAAGACGAAGAGTTTCGAACGCTATTCAATCTCATTCCAAGTGAAAGTGATTGGTTTCATCAACCCCAGCTGACCATGTGAAATCGAAACCAGATCATGCGAGAGTAAAAAATACTTTCCTTCGTAATTTGTCAGGGCGTTGGGTGATCCCTCGTCCCTTCTAGTATAGGGGAAGCCCTCCCTATGTTACAATATACTTTTTACGGGTCATTCTGGGCCGATTTATATCTAATACAGGTATAATTAGGTTTAAATTTTCGCCAGATCCATCTATAAATTAAGCTTGCGACGAGCTTGGTGGCTTGGCCTGCACACATAACACACCTAAATATTAAGTAGGTACCTATTCCACAGAATCAGGTACCAATAATTTATTTACCGTGCATCACACAGAAATTGCCATATGCATCAATGCTATGGGTCCAATGTTTAATAGTGGACAGACTACAATGAATATTTTAACTTTCAACATAACAGGTCATGTTAATTCCCCAAATTTTTGACATAAATGTTTGGAAACGTTTGAAATACGGTCAGTTTTGAATGAATGAATACTTACCACCATCGAGTTTATTAATTACACACTATTAACAACTTGATAACTTATTGTATGCACCACTGTTGTGCGTCCAATGTTTAATAGTGGACAGATTACAACGAATGTGTAAATTTCTATTTCAAAAGCGCTTGTTAACCGGACGAATTTTGAACATGAATGTTGGGAACATGACAAATATGGTCAATTTTGAATGACTCAATACTTACCTTCATCGTTCTAGGGAGGGATTTTTTACTCCTCTCGGTCCGTGTTCTCCCTGCTCTGCCTCTCCCGTTCCTTCACAGCCTTCATTTTCAGGATCTTTTCAGAAAAGGATGCTACGGCGGTCCAGTTCTGTTCACGCTCAAGCATTTTACTTAAAATACACTCTGGTGTCATGTCCTGAGGTGATAGCTCCAGTGTCTGCTGAAGCCAACTTCTGTTGGCAGCCCAGTATTCACATTTGAAGAAAGTATGGAACACATCATCATCATCCTCATCCTTGCAATATGGGCATGCTGGGTCATTCACTTTCCTCATCCTACGCAAGTAGGCGTAGGAGAGTCCATGGCATGAGAGGAACTGCGTCAGGAAAAGGTTAACCTCCCCATGTGGTCTGTTCATCCATGTGTCAATACTGGGTATTAGGCGTGCAGTCCATCTTCCTCGGTGTTCTCATATCCACATCTCCTGCCAGTTAGCCATCGTGCGCTGCCTCTCTTCCTTGGCGACTGTATTTGTATTTGTTTCCTCCTTTCTATCGAACGTACGTTTCCGTTCTGCTGCAATGAGTTGTATTGGGATGACTCCCGCGATGACAAGTATGGCTGGTTCCGACACAGTCCTGTATGCACACGCGATCCGTAGTGCTCCTCTTCGTTGGACTGCTACCATTCTCTTGCGGTAATAGGCGATGTTCAAGGCATCTGCCCATACCTCAGTTCCATAGAGAAGCACTGACTGTACGACGGTCATCATTAGTCGCCGCTTTCAAGGTCTTGGTCCATTTACATTTCTCATGAGGTGGCTTAGAACAGTTGTTTTCTCGGCCGCCTTATCTGCTGCTGTTTTAATTTGGTCCCAAAAAATGATTTTTGTGTGTAGTGTAACCCCCAGGTATTTAACGGATGGCTTACTTATGATCTCTGTACTTCCAATCAGTGTTGGGAAGATAGTAGGAATCCTCTAACCCCCCCACATCCTCATCCTGGTTTAATATTGGAAAGATAATAACGTTATGTTAAGTTGTAACGTAATAAGTCGGGTTAACTCTCCAGATTTTGGACATAATTGTTTGAAAACGTAACAAATATAGTCAATGTTGAATTGATGAATCCTTACCACCATCGGGTTTATCAATAATACACTACGAGTATTAACAAATCCTGTCTTCTCGTTACCCATTGCACAGCATCGCAAACCATACTGAAAACTACGTGAAACCCGGAATTAGCACCTACCTGCCAATAGTTATCCAAAGGAGACAGACCACTTGTTTTGTTTCCGATGAACCAGTACAAACAGAATCGTTGCTTAAGGATGATTTGTGATTTTCCACCTCTTAATAACGAGATCATTAATAACTGTGCTCAGGTATAGACGGAAGCAATACACTAAGGATTTTGCAGGCTTCTCGAACCGTTGAGTGGTCCCAGACAAGAAAATCGTTCGACCCGGATTTCTAGTTAATTGCCTGCCTCCCGTGCTGGAAGCGATATCCATTTCGGAAACCGCAGATCGAACTGTGACGTGCGACGGGAGAGCTGAGCTAATGACAAGGAACGCTACCGATATTACAACGAGTCTCTTTTTCACTTTCCGGGGGGGACATCAACGAAAGTGGTCGCTTGGTCTAGGAGAAAATTGAATTTCTTTGCTTCGGTTAGTCATTAACTCCGAAGACTGCAGAGCAGCACTTGCCTAGTCGTGCAGTACCACAAAGGTTCGGCATGCTAACCAGAGGAAAACATGTGACTATCCTAATTTGTTTGAAAGAATTGTTACAGCAATATTCCAAGTTCTAGACATGCCCCTACAGTTGTTACTTTGGTTAGACGTCAACATTTGATTGTATGTTTATGTACGGGCAAGCCCAATTCGACAATAATAATAATATGATAATAGTTTAAACAACAGTTTGCACTTCAACTTAGGTCAACACTTGATGTTGGATAGAATAGTCAATTGAACAACAAATCAGAGGAGGAAACTAGCGACTTTAAGCTTGAGAGGGAGGAGTTGAAAAAATCAAAATTTGGGTGGAGGGACAGAAAAAGATTTGCACTGCGTGGTAGACGGTAGAGGGGACGATTTCTCTGATAATTTGAAGAGGAAAATGGTACGTAGAAGAGTAGGGGTGAACGGGCGGCCACGCGTGGTACTTGGAGACCGATCTTCGAGAGCAATGCGGAGCAGCAGGTCGCACCGTTGATCACCTTGTGCAGCACAGCGAGATCAGCAGATGTACGACGGGTTTCAAGCGTGCTCATTTTACACTGCTCGAGCAGGGAACTGTAGTCGATCTCTGCAGATGGGATCCCCAATTTGAAGGCAACGTAGCGCAGGAACTTTTGCTGGACCCTCTCCAGACGATGCCTATGCACGCGTACTGGGGTGACCATATGGTGGAAGCATATTCCATAATTGGAAGAACGAGCGCCTTATACAGGGAAACAATTGCCAGGATATTAGTAAGGTCTCTTGTGTTCCGCTTAAGGAAACCCAACATACGCATGGCCCTACCTGCAGTCGCCTCAATGTCCCCCAAAAAGCACAGCCGTTCATCACACCAGACACCAAGGTCCATCATCCAAATGGAGCGCTGAAGAGGAGAGCCGCAGAGGTTATACTGGAAGATCGTAGGTTCAGTCAGCCGATGGAAGGTCACCACAGTGCATTTTCCAGGATTCAGATAAAGGTGGTTGGCGACACACCAAATGTTTACAGTAAGACCCTGAAGTCGCAGCCAACATGCGGCATTTGACCAGCGTCGAGCTAAAGATCGCCAAATCTCCGAATGTGTAGTTGAGCATTCGTGCGTTTTCCAAATACCAAACATTTGGCAAGCGAGTACTCGCCTCGGAGGCGGTTTGTTTCACCCATCAAAGTGACAAACATTTGTCGAACACCGAGCATTTTCCGCGTCCATACGTGTTGTGCGAGCGTTTGTAAAATCTGGAAAGCATTGCTGGTTCCTATTTTTCTCCTATCAAGAAATTGAATTTTCCGCAGCAATTTTCCATTCTTCCCCAACAAGAGATGGAAATCTTCCTCAGATATTCGGCAGAAGTTTTCGAATTTCCCAGAACCTTCATCCTACGAAAAATCAGTCAACATGATATTGTCTCCGCCATCATACCTGCATGTAGTATCAATTTCTGTAATCAATTTAATTTTGATTTGTTGAAAAAACATATATCCTAGATACTACAATATAGAAACAACAGAAAAATCGTCTTTGGTTAAATCTCCTCTTGCAAATTTTTTTCTTAGAAAACGGCGAAAAACCGACTTTTCACTTCATTTTTCTGAAAATTGTGGAAAAATATTGAAAAAATTACTACTATAGTCTTTACTACCGTCTTAATTCTTTATCGGTTTCAATTGCAGCCAGAGTTAGAAAAGATGACTAATGTGATTTTTCTATGTTTCTTGACAATTTTCAGAAAAGTGAAGTTAACAGCCAGTCTTTGCCGTTTTCCAATTTTATATTGGAGAAATTTATCCAAATGAAGTTTTTTCTCTGATGAAGTAAGATGCAATTTTCTAAAGTCTCGAACGCAAATTTTACCTCTTCATATTTCTGACTGAATTAGGGTGATTCAAAACTTATTTTAAAGTCTGCAATTTTCAGCTTGAGGCAGATGAACTAGTTCGTGACAAATGACAGAACGTCTGAAAATCTATCTCTATGACGAAATCCAATCAATTACAGGGAAACCTGTAACAATGTCACGTTTGGGGAAAACAAAGTTTGGTTGTTTTATGGCGTACGAAAAATTGCAATATATCGTATTACCATAATCTCTACATTAGAGGGAAACATTGACTATTCCTGTTGTTCAGATGTATCTGAAATGGTTTTGGATCATAAAGAGTTTTTCGGTGTTTGGGTCATTACCTCTTGAAAACCACACTTGACTCGTTTTCAAGGCCCGCAGCTAACGGGACCATACTCGCCGCCGATACCTCATTGTCCATGAATCCCGTTCTTATGTGAAAAAATTTAAAGAATTTTATGGACTCCGAATTCCCCAAGCTGCTTTACTCCGTGGGTTTTTCCCAAGCCAGCCTTTTTCTGGCAAACGGTCAGTCACCCGTAGTCTCCCCCCTAGCACCCTGGGGTTTCCCGGGGTAGTTGTAACCCCGTCCCTGATTGGTGTCTACTACCCCCCTCTCTGCTCCCCACGATTCCCCAAACAAAATTTTCTCGTTTTTTGGTTAACAGAATCCGGAGTCAGTTCTCTCCTTCATTCTAGCCGGCTCTTACACCCTTGTTAACTTGACTGACTTCAAATCATAGTTATCAAAGTGACTTCATTTTAATAACTAAGTAGTGGCAAAGCAGCATATTATGTGATATTGTTGGCTACCCGCGAAACCTCAATTTTGGCAGAAGCGCCCTAAGGTTTTATTCAACAACACCTTCATTTATTTGATTGGCTCACTTTATCGACGAATACGAATTGAACTATATATTTCCATACTCGTTCATTGAGCATGTACGCATTCATTTGAAATACAGCCTCCATCAGTTAACTGCACAATCGTTTTTTATCTTCCTTGGGTTAACACCTTTGGAAGAGAAATATAAAAAGTCGACAAGTGCTGAAGAGGGGTTTATTTTCTTTTAACGGCCTCTAAATACAGGAAGATTTGGGAAGTTAAAAAGTTGAAAAACGTGTTACAATCCAACTTTACTCCACATTTCAATATGCTGCCCTCAAATCAAGAGCCATCTTGTCAAGACGTTGAGTCCCACCCAGATCTAGCTTGCCAACCACTTGAAATGCGGCATAATCGAAACACAAATGCAATAAGGTCTGCAGCAATATCCCAGGACGTTGTGCAATGGAAGAGCGTTATACCGCTTCTTCAAGGGCACTTCTCAACCTGTAGGTCAAAATATTACATAATATTCCCATGTGAAAGCAATAATTTCGATATCTAGTCGCTGTTCTTGTTATTGGAACTGCGCATTTCCTTCTCAGATATCGCTTTAGTGTGATCCCTGAACGGTGGAATCTCTTTATTTGCAGTTAAAGATAGTAATATAAATTCGTATTAATAGCAGGCACCTTGCACAATGCCGATAATGAACCATCCGGTTGAGATTAGGGCGACATCGATCAAAAACATCAATTTTTAAAAAACCCACCATCGATGTCAACAAAAACATCGATTTTTTCTGTTTTTAAGCAGGAAATAGGCATCAATGACAGTTTCGCCAAAAGCTCCAAACCGAATTTCATGTCCATAATAAAACGCTGCAAATTCTTTCACTGGGGTTCATGATTTGAATTTCTACTAAGATTCATGATTCATGATTTGAATTTCTACTAAGCTTTGGAGTGTGCGTGTTTCACAGGTGACACAGCGATTATTGAATTTCAGGAGATAATATCTCCTTTGCATATTATGCAAAGACTACTACGCCGTACGCACGATTCCTCCCAAACGGCTGGAGCAAAAAAGCTGAAATTTTCAGGAAAAATTAATATTGGTACGACAATGCCCTAATTCTTTACCCAGCTCTCTCACTTAATTTAAAGTGCCCTTTAAAGGTTGTCAAAGTTTTGTAAAATCCCTAAAAACCTCAAAAAAAGTCAAGGTGGCCTAAATTTGGACTTTTTTGAAGAACTTTCCATGAGGAATCGAATGAGCCCTTCCCCAGATCCGTAGCTCAAACCATTCCCGATGTATGGCCCGATTTATGGTGCCAACATTTGCATCCAAATTCACTACATCACTAGGTTACTGCGATCAAAACAAACACAAGAGTTTTTTTTTTTTATCGCAGTAACCTAGTGACGTAGTGAATGTGGATACTGGAGTGAACTCCTAAATGGGTTTATAGCCGATACACGGGTTGAAGCATTCTGATATGCATGCTCCGTTTTACGAAATTTAACATTTTCAAATAGAATATTTTTCCATTGTAATCGCTCTTGAAAAAAAAAACGCTTCAAATTCTTTCACTGGGGTTCATTATGGCAATGATTCATGATTTGAATTTCTACTAAGCTTTGGTGTGTGCGTGTTTCACAGGTGATAGAACGATTATTGAATTTCAGGAGATATGCATAGAGCACTTAACTCGGTTCTCAACCAGAATACCTATTTAGATTGATCAGTTGATCATATTTGTGTGCCTCCTGAAATTCAAATTCACTTCCACTATAATTTGAGCTTCGGAAAGAATATGAACTTGGCGAAAGGAGTGAAATCCCGCCAATTAGTCACAACGTTTTGTATTTTATGAAAATGAAGCACACAAATAATTTCTGAGAAATTGGAACACATTTTTTTTACACTGCATATGTACCAGAGATGGGCATTCCTGATTAACAAAATACATTTGCGATTACGAAGTTGGAGTTGTAGCGAAGTGTGTATGACGAGGGCATAAAAAAGCTGGTGCCCAGGCTGAAGAATTAATTCGAAGTTGGTGGCGATTATGTAGAAAAATAAGGACATATTTTGCTACATTTCCTCAAAATTTGAATAAAATATATGAATTTTTCGATTTTTATTTTTATTTTTTCTAATATATTTTATTTTGATAACTCTTAGTATAAAATACATACTTTGCGTTTTGCTCAATAATGCTTGTAATTTGTAACTGAAGGTTACTATGAAACGTGGGTGGAGGGTGAGCCCATTGGCAGTCCACCTTATATAAATATATATTAAATAGTTATAGTAAACTTTGAAGATTTAACATTATGATAATTAGATAGTGAAGTAAAGTAACAATTGTAAAGTATACTAGAATACTTGTGATAACTTATAACAGCTTTATCATTCCAAGTTGTCAATTGGCCTCCTGCGTTTCAATCTCCTTCTTTGAAGTTGGAAGGAGAATCCCTCGTTCATGTCTGTTAGGGTGGAATTTGTATGGTTCACCAGTGAGCTCTGCATTCGATGAGTTTTAATGACGGTTTCCTCGTCATCAACCCCCAAGTCGCGGTGGATGACGCTGTTCCGAACAAACCATGGGGCATTGGTTAAGAGGCGCAGAACTCGGTTTTGTTGTTTTTGAATTCGGCTAATTTGGGTTTTACAGGCTGATCCCCATATCGAACTTCCATATTGCCAAATTGGTCTAATAAGTGTTAAATAAATAAGTCTTTTGGTTTCTAGTTTCATGGGTGATCGGTGAGAAAGCAGTGGCTTCAATAAATGGGTGCGATGACGTATTCTTTTGACTATGTCTTTGTCTAAGTGGAGATTGAATGTAAGGTGGTTGTCTAAATGAACTCCCAAATAGCGAACTGCGACATCACACGGGACTACCTCGTTACCCATTATGAGAGGGGAGATCGTTTGACTTCTGAGGTATGTAAAGTTGACTAGCTTTGATTTTTGGGTATTTGTTTTCCTCAACCATTTTGAGTTCCATTCTTCTATGTCATTTGTGTGCTCTTGGAGCCTACTTGAAGCTTCTTGCCCACATTTTGGATCGAGAACAAAATGCCATGGTCATCGGCAAACATGACCGAGCTTAGTAGAAATTCAAATCATGTACAGTTTGGTGAGGTTGGGAAGCTGCGTAAACGATTTTTCGATTTTTACCAGCAGTTGTAACCTTACTTTCTGGATGGCCCTCGTAATGACTCCTTCTCAATTGGTAGATAAAGGAGGAACCTACGTTTTATGTGAATGCGCAGTAAATCCAGGAACTTGCTTTTTAATAATCAGTGTAAAAGATCAAGTCTTCCTGTATGTAGCTGCCTTTCTTCCGCCGAGGGAACTGCAAGTGTTGGCGTGAGTGGGGCGGAATAGGAAAAGAGGTTGAATTTGAACCGGTTTCTAACGGCCGAGAACTTGACCTCAAGCTCACGACTCGACAAAACAAAATGCTCGCGGCCTCGCAGCTCACCGCGGGGTGCGTAGCGGCGTAACCCGGCAGGCGGCTGATATCAAAACGTCACGAAGATTTATCGCTCGTTTTCAGGCAGTTAACAGCAAGAACTCCCGAACGGTTCGTGCTTTTGTAGGTGTTTATAGCTTCAATGCTTGAAAGGGGTATAAGGAAAATTTTGACTTCAGATAACGGATAGATGCGTTTGGTTTCCTCAAAATGTTAAGGGATCATGAGGTACCCACTCAATACATTGTCAACTAGCTTCAACAAAAATTACTAACATTGCACTATTGGAATGTCAGTGCAGCTAAATTCATGGTCGTTTTCCGTTACAGTAAACCTAAGAGCGATTTCGTTATTTTTGGTGAATTAATGTTCGGGCAGTGCAGAGTACAACAACTTAGTTCAATAATATTATTCTAACAAACCATTGTAATTTTTATTATGAAAATTTCATGTTTACGTTTCAAAGGGTTTAAAATCCAAATCTGCAATAAAAAATTTTCCGTCCGTCCGCCGTACGCACGTTTTCTCCCAAAGCTGGAGCAAAAAACCTGAAATTTTCAATCCAATCCGAAACCATTCTTTAATGCTCTCTGTTTTTTCATGGTTTACGTTTCAAAGGGTGCAGAATCCAATCTGTAAGGTAAAAATCTTTGGTCCGATCGCCGTTTATTACGTTTTTGTTTTTCTCCCAAAAGCTCAAAGCTGAAAATGAATTGAATGAAAAAAATCATATTTTGGTCCGACAACGCCCCAATTTTTGAGTGTGCTCTCTCACTTAGTTTAAACTTTAAGAGTTGTCAAAATTTTGTAAAATCCCTCAAAACCTCAAAAAAAATCAAGGCGGCCTAAGTGTGGACTTTTTTCGATGAGAAATGAGCCCCTTTCAGATCTGAGGCTCAAAATTCCCGATGTATGGCATGATTTTATTGCTGCTAACATTTGCATCCACATTCACTACATCTAGGTTACAGCGATCAAAACAAGTGAATGTGGATGTACTGGAGTGAACTCCTAAAAGGGTTTATAGCCGATACACGGGTTGAAGCATTCTCATATGTATGAACTAATTCTTTCACTGGGGGCTTATTCAATTTTGGCTTGCATTCATGATTTGAATTTCTACTAAACTTTGGAGTGTGCGTGTTTCACAGGTGATAGAGCATCTAGAGATAGAGAGATATGCATAGACCACGTAAATCGGTTCTCAACCAAAATACCTATTTGGATAGATCAGTTGATCTTACTTGTGTGCCTCCGGAAATTTAATAATCGCTCTTTCAGCTGTGAAACAGGCACACTCCAAAGCTTAGTAGAAATTCAAATCATGAATGCAAGCTAAATGAATAATAAACCCCAGTGATTTGTTCACTACAATTTTGTTCATCTTTTCTTACCCCTTTAGCCAGTTTCGTACTTATTTTAAGGTTTTTAAAATTATTGAGAGCCGTCGGAGGAAAATATATTTTTTGTCCGCACCTGTATGGGCTAACCGTGGAGTATCCGCCCATTTCATAACTGGTTTGATTCATGAGGCGGGAGAACAGCTCACACATTTTTTTTTTTTTTATCATTCGTAAATTTTGAATACACATTGTTAAATTTGAATGATACTCCCCCATGTAAGGAAACCTCGGGGGGGAGTACATCTTCATGTTTGAAAGTACAATCATTCGACATGGCTACAAATTGATAACTGTATAAACAGTATGTAGGTATAGGTCTAGTTGAATTTTGAATATTTAGGTCTAATGTACTTAACCAGAGAAGAAAAACTAATTTATGAATACAATTTTTTACTGCTAATTTGAATTGACTTAAGGGCAGCAGTTCTCTAGAAGCCTCGCACCCCGATACAAACATGTAGTCTGACCGGCTGAGGTTAAACGAAATGGAATTTTAATGTTCCCTCTTCCACGGGTGTTCGAAATACAAAATTCGTAAGCACAAGCCCTCATACGTTTGTAAGTTTCAATAAGAGTGATTGTTTTGCACGCTGTTTCGAGAGTCGGGACGCCAAAAAGTTCAAATAGCTTGGTAGTCGGAAGGCGCTTGTGCCTTTTAAGTAGGATTTTAAGGAGACTTTTTTTGGCTACGATGAGAACATGACACATGGAAACACATGGGGAATTTCGCGACCTCACTGTGACTGTTTCGAACAATATCAGCCCAAGCTGGTGGCATTTTGTGTTGGCTGGTGACTCGACATAATCGTCCACAACTTCCATAGAGGGATCGATCAACTTATCTATCAATCAACTTATACTCAGTAAAAAATGTCTCCGTACACCCACTTTGCTTTTCACGAATATTGCAGTTACTTCTCACAAACCTTGAAAAACGGGATACTAATTGTATGAATGTATTCACCGACATCTTAAATAATGAATTTCAAGTCACCCAACTTTTCAACTGAGCAAACCAAGGAAAATTGACAACAGAAGTTAACGCATTCATTTTATCAGGGCAAAAAAGTGTTTGTACAGCACAGAGAACAGCAAAAATCGAGCCCGAAAAATGGAGGAATAGCTCGCGGGCCCTCCTTTTTGCTTGACAACTTCCATGAAACGGAACTTCACCGAATCGAACAGCTTTTCAACCAACTTGGAGCTTATCTGAGGGTACTAGTTCAGAACGACTTACTGTACCATAACAATAACAATAAACTACACATTCAGTAATAACAAATCATGGAAATCGTTAAAGAATTGTCAGCTTGTTAGCGTCTATAAAATTTGTAACAGGCACACACAGAGAGCTATAGCTTTTTCGTCACTTCCTTGATCTTGAATTGGTCTAGACTGGATTCGTATTCAGCTACTTTTCTTATTTCTATTTTCATTCATTATGATTATTATTATTATTATTAATGTTTGGGTTGTAACCGACCCTCTAGGATCAATTCTAATAGTCGTCCCTGTACTGGGAGACCTGCGTGATCGTCTCCGGAAAAATGCTGATACTACAATTTTCATGATTCTAGACCTCTGATAGTTGTTTTCGCGGGTGGGAAAAGTCTTGATAGATCCTCTACCGATTCAGATGAACTCCAGTTTGGTTATGGACACTTCGTTCCATGTATTCTTGTGTAAATATCCAAATTAGCTTCCCTGGATAAATTTTAAAAAAGTACACAGTTTTGGGGTGTACGGAGAAATTTTTTACTGAGTGTATATATCCATGTCAGCTTCAAAGTTCGAATGTTTGAACACTTTTAGTTGTTCATGAGGACGCACTCTAAGTTGATTTATGGCGAAAACGCGTGTGCAGGAGAAAGCTCACGAGAGTGAGGTGTGGAATATTACGAAATGAATGACCGAGCCACATGACACTGGGAGGTGCGACAAAGAGTACAAAAAGCTTTTGTCTGATTTATAATAGACGGACATGCTCTCATCCGCTCAATTTCCCTGTCCTCGGAAAAACCTGACGATCTCCCCTCGGTAAGTTTAGTTTCTTTTTTTTTTGGAAGACTGAGGCTTTTCCTTCTTTTGTTTATAGCGACTTCCTCGACCTTAATGACGCTTTCTCACCTTGTTGACTGCAGACTCGAGTTGTCCTTGTAATGAAAAGCATCTTGTCTTCCACATTCGCATTTATTACTATCGCAGTAATTATCAAATCTTGAGAGTTACGTGATTGTGTACGGACAAAGTTCCAATCACGCTGCATAAGCAAAGAATAGGTTTTACATTTCAATGCTTTTTGTGCCAAGAAATAACTGTGGCAAAAAAAGTTTCCAACCAGCCACGAACGGTGAAGGACTGAAGAATTAGGGAATGTCAATCGATTTTCGATTTTTCTAAAAATCGATGTTTTTTTGTAAAAACATCGATGCTTTGCATACAATAAAATCGAGAAATTTTTTGACGATTTTTCCTACAATCGGGGTTTTCCATCAAACCCATTTTAAGCTAATTTCCTTCCGAAAGAAGGGGAAGCGTCTCAAAAAGATCGTCTGCTCACGGAACTCTCATTGTACATGAATGCTTCAACAGAAAAAATTCAGGAAGACCCTCTGCGATATTGGAAAAACATGCAGGATACATACCTCCCGGACAGTCTTTACGGATCTACCCACTGTGGCTACGGCTGTTCCCAGTGAACGGTTTTTCTCCAAAGCCGGGAAAACCATTTCGGTGACAAGAAACAGATTGAGTGGAAAGCTCGCGTCGAAATTATCATTTTTGCAGGATGTGGAGGGCAATTTGTGGCTTACTTAATTTTTTTCATCTCACATTTTTTATTTAATAATAATTTGTCTACATTGTAAACAAATTGAAAATATATATTATACACTGCTCAAAATTTGTATGGTTTGTTTTTGCTATTGAGTTTGCTATTTTAAAAAAAATCGAATTTTTCCTGATTCAAAAGTACGATTTTTTGTGTATCGACCTTTAGAAAGATTCAGAAACGATTTAAAAACCAATATTTTTTTACCGATAGACCTTCCCTGAAATATTCAGCTCCGCAGAACCAGCAAACATGTCCGACTTTGGTCTAGTTCTTTGCAATATTTCCAACTCGAGTTCCTGGGGAAGCTCAGTAGGTCTTACCACCTTGAAAGTGAGAATGAAGTGCTGGTACATTGTAAAGGAAACAAAAAAATGCCAAGTGTTTGGTCTTCTATGTCACTCCCTGACAAGTTTGAATTGAGATATCTGGAAAAAAATTGAAAAACAGTTCCAGCAGTTGAGGCCAAGCAGCCAGTATTAAAATCTCTGAAATGGGCCCATCTCCTCATCACCAAATGATGATAATGCCGTTCAGTCGTTTTTAAATTTGTAAACTTTGACGTGCATTCGTACCGAGTTAATATGAAATTTAATAAATGTCGTGAACCGCCTCACGGGACGTTGGAATTGGTTTTGTTGCTGGTGGTTTTATTATTTTACCTTCCAAAACTATTTACTGTCGGGAATGGCAGTTTTCTGTTGGAAATAGTTTTCTAATAGCTTAAGGTCATACGGTTGAATTCTCTTTTGGCCGGCGATTAAATCCCACCCATTAGAAATAGGTAGGGACATGAAAGAAATGCATTTTCAATTGGGTTTGGGTTTATTATTTTTATTCAATGATTCATGATTTGAATTTTACTAACCTTTGGAGTGTATTCACATAGAGCGATTATTGAATTTCAGGAGGCACACAAATATGATCAACTGATCAATCCAAATAGGGATTTTGGTTG
The DNA here is from genome assembly GCA_031894815.1 of Creontiades dilutus. NCBI lineage: Eukaryota > Metazoa > Arthropoda > Insecta > Hemiptera > Miridae > Creontiades > Creontiades dilutus. Next base: position 52,811 of record JAVIWC010001551.1, read on the forward strand.
AGAACCGATTTAAGTGCTCTATGCATATCTCCTGAAATTCAATAATCGCTGTATCACCTGTGCAACACGCACACTCCAAAGCTTAGTAGAAATTCAAATCATGAATCATTGAATAATAAACCCCAGTGAAAGAATTTGCAGCGTTTTTTTCAAGATGTACAATGGAAAAATATTCTATTTGAAAATTTTAAATTTCGTAAGACGGAGCATGCATATCAGAATGCTTCAACCCGTGTATCGGCTATAAACCCTTTTAGGAGTTCACTCCAGTATCCACTACATCACTAGGTTACTGCGATCAAACAAAACAAAAAAAAACTCTTGTGTTTGTTTCGATTGTAGTAACCTAGTGATGTAGTGAATGCGGATGCAAATGTTGGCACCATAAATGGGGCCATACATAGAGAATGGTTTGAGCTACGGACCTGGGGAGGGGCTCATTCGGTTCCTCATGGAAAGTTCTTAAAAAAAAAGTCCAAATTTAGGCCGCCTTGACGTTTTTTGAGGTTTTTAGGGATTTTACAAAACGTTGACAACCCTTAAAGGGCACTTTAAATTAAATGAGAGAGCTGGCTCAAGAATTGTGGCGTCGTCGGACCAAGATGGATTTTTCTTGAAAATTTCAGCTTTTTTGCTTCAGCCGTTTGGGAGAAATCGTACGTACGGCGGACGGACGGAAAATTTTTTATTGCAGATTTGGATTCTACACTCTTTGAAATTTTCAGGGGGGTTATTTTTTTTTTTTTTTTTTTTTTTTTTTCAAGAGCGATTACAATTGTTTATTATTGAATAATGAACCAAAATAACCCCAACAAAAACCCCAATCATTTCTTCCCCCTTAAAAAACCCTTTCAACTAACAAAAAACCCCAAATCTAGGTGGAAAATCCCCATATTTTCAACCGTGCAATATTTACTGCACTTCTCTCTTTTCCACCTCCCTTTCATTTTTATATAATGCAGAATATATTTACTGTTCGCGCTTCCGAGTCTACTTACAGGTTGCAGACATTCTGTCGATCAATTTTTGCTCATTTAAACCCGTCAGACTGAAATTTGAACACCCGGCTGCTAGTAAATATCATCACGCGATATTGGGGCAAACATCCCAATCAACTTTCTGGGTTCAAGGATTAATGTGTCCGTAATTTTAATAATAATTACAGAAATTAAACGTCGAATAATAGTAGTATTACTCTGCTTCAAATCCTATTGAAAAACTGTTCATAATGTAATTCATAATTGAATTTTCCGCAGATGTGAAGGCAGAACTGGAGTCAAGATCTACACTGGTGAAGAATCTGGGTCAGAAAGTGAGCACCAGCCTAAAAGGTACTAACTAATCTATTAAAATTTTAATTCTTTAAAAATACATATAATATTTCCCCGTCCTAGGGCTAAACTCGAGGGAAATTAAGGTTTTTGGAGTTGTTAGAAAAATAATATTCTTATTTATTGATTTTTTCCTAATGTCTCTCTGAAGAGCAGACAAATTCCTTTTTTTTCTCTTCTGTAATTGTGAGAAAAGGTCTTTAAAAATGATAGAAAACACATAATAGTGAAAAGTATAGGGTCCAATGTCATCTCATGTCAAATTTTTTTTTCTAAACAATTCTTGACGGATCAAATTGGGTCGGAAATGAATATTTCATCTTACGATTGACAAAATAAAAGTGTTTCATTATTGTTAGGAGAAGCCCCGACAATTGTTAATGTAACATGTAGTTAACAATAAACCGAGGAAGGAGGACCCAAGAGTCGAGGATTATTGGTTTTCCCCAGTCACTGCGGAAGAAATGGGAAATCAGATCACCCGTATAAATAATCCCGGACTAGCCCAAACGGATTCATTCAGATCTTCTCTCTTGATTCCGTCACTCTGTCCTAAACCTAATCTGTTCTTTTAAAATTTAGCCCTGAATTCACAGGCTCTTTTCTGCTTGACAGGTGGAATCTAAAGAGGTCGTAGCTCCATCACATTTACAGTGCAGCTGGGTTCCTCAAAACCTCTGCTCTGCTCTTATACAAACGAGTTGTATTTGCATTCACCCCCCCCCCCCCCCCCCTCAGGGAAATACGTAAATCACCATGTTCAAATGCCTATTTATCATCCAAATTTAACTCTTCCAAGTTAGTTCACCATCTCCAAGTTTCAAAACTCAACAAAAAATTGTATCCGTTCAAATTTGATGTCCCCTTAAATTCACAATAATTACGTTAGAAATGTTATAATGATGAAAGGTTGTCTTGCCTCGTTTAATTGTGAATGTTGTGAGGTGATGGAGTGGTATAGTTGCCCCTTCCATTCAGCTGAATGCAGAATAATTCTCCGCCACGCTCAGAGGATGACCCAGACGCTTGAAAAAGTATGATTCATCTCCCAAGGCGACGGATTCAAGAATTGGGAAGGGCCAACTAACCATATCCATCACAATGTTGAGCATGTTCATAAAAAAACCTCTGCCTATAGCTTTCGTATCCATAAGATGACTGTATAGATCATTGAAAATTATTATTGACTAAAGAACTTCGTTCAATTAGGCGAAGTAAATGTTGAATTAGGGTGAATTTATTGTTATGCAGGAGCGTAACTTGAGAAAATAAAGGTAGGCATGTTCAACTATTGAACAAACTATGAAATATACCTAATTAGTCCGAACAATCCCTGAAAATTTCATCGAAATCGGTCAAGAACTCCCGGTGTTATGCTTGTATTTCACGTTTCATGCGCAAGGCTGCTATTGATCCGGGGGTCATGAAAATCATAGGGGACCATCTATACCCTAACCCGCACAATCCCTGAAAATTTCATCGAAATTGGTCGAGAACTCCCGCAGTTATGCGCGTAACAAGGATTTCACGTTTGCGCATGCTCAGAGGCTACTATTGATCCGGGGGTCATGAAACCTATAGGGGACCATTTATACCCTGACAATTTCATTGAAATTGGTCAAGAACTCCCGGAGTTATGCGCGTAACAAGGACTACTATACTATCGATCCGGGGGTCATGAAACCTATAGGGGACCATCTACACCCCAACCCGAACAATCCCTGAAAATGTCATCAAAATTGGTCAAGAACTCTCGGAGTTATGCGCGTAACAAGGATTTCACGTTTGCGCATGCGCAGAGGCTACTATTAATCCGGAGGATGACCAAACAATCCCTGAAAATTTCATCGAAATTGGTCAGAACTCCCGGAGTTATGCGCGTAACAAGGATTTCACGTTTGCGCATGCGCAGAGGCTACTATTGATCCGGGGGTCATGAAACCTATAGGGGACCATCTACACCCCAACCCGCACAATTGAAAATTTCATCAAAATCGGACAATAATGTAGTTTTGCCCGTAACAAGGATTTGCTGACAGACAGACAGACAGACAGACAGACAGACAGACACACAGACAATGTTGAGGTCTAAAACGCAAAATTGGAATTTTTATTTTTCACATTCGAAATGAAAACAATGCTTCCGCTACTTTAGTAACTCGGAAGCAATATATTACAATCAATTCTAAGGCAATGTTTTCTAGATAATCTTCCCCTGTATGTAAATTCTTCTTAGAAAACGTTCCGCTTATCCTAATCTTCAAGCAAGGAGCCTGCGTTAACACCTTATTCTGAATACCACCTCTTTCAAATAACTGGTTATCGATAGCTCCGAAAATGGAATAAATAGTTATTTTAACAGGTTACGTTATTTCCGTCTCATGTTGAACGCTTTTCTGACATAGTTCTTGACGGATTACGGATTGGTTACAGCTTTGGAGAAGGGGATCTCGCAGGAAGAGGAGGAGCTGGGGCTGGGCTCGAGGGTGCCGGCCGGCCTGCGGATACGACGGACTCAACACGCCGCCACGCTCACCCTCTTCATGGAAGCGATGACCAACTTCAACTCCGAACAGGTCGACTACCGGGAGAAGTGCACCGAAAGGATTCATCGCGTTATCTCCATAGGTACGAACGCTATTTCCTACAACAACACAACAAAGTGGTAGTGTGTGACACAACTTGGGTTTTGTAGAATCCCGTACGAATAATGACGTACAGTTCAAGCCGAAACCAAAGAACTGATCGTGTATAATGTTATAGCACTCAGCTTTCTGGTACCCAAACCGAAGCGAGTGTTTCACTCCTTTCGTTGCTCATTATCAAAGATAGGAATATAGGTATTTTATCGCTGCACGTTACATTATTTACAGTTTCTGTAGGAGCACCATCAGGATCACACATCATGCTTCAGTGGTCATGATACTTGCAGATATCAACTCTACAAAATTAGGAAATATCCATGTTGGTATTCACTCCGACAGCAGCCCAGCTGGTTGATATCCAGCTTCTAACACACCAGGTATATCTGGTACAGTCACGAGGTCAACAACTGAGATGACAAAGGCAGGAACAGATGACCACCAAGTTCCTAACAGGTTCATATGACTTAGTGTTGTGGGGTCTCGAGCTGATCTCACCAAAATACTATGGAAAGGGAAATATTTTCTGATGGCGTAGCCAGAATTGACATCATCCTCCCTCCATCTACAAGGGGGCAGACCGATTCAGGCCTGTCTCCACCCAAAACGTCCACAGTCAGATTTTGGGCTTGCTCTCAAGTGGTTGCACAAGGACTTAGCAGCTAAGTTCTTAAAGTGACTGAAAAATTACTATAAACGTGCTTCCTTAATACTGCAAAGCCAGCTTTGTAGTGATAATGTAACTACTTATTATCAACATAAAAATGTCAATGCATGGTATGGTATTTCAAGTACTATTGGTGAGGGTGGCCAGTGGTCACCTGCAAGTCTAATTGTTTCCAACAGTTTGCAATGTCAACTCTGAGATGCCGAACAAGTCTTACAACAGATTTTTGATCAAAATGATGGTAATAGGACTAAAATAGTTCCCAAGTAACTCCCCAATAGTGTGATCGTTTAGGCAATTAATAAAAATGGAGAAAGATAGAACGTTGTCTACATTTCCACAGAAATACCACTTGTCTATTTTCGTGGAAATATAGACAACGTTCTGTCCTACTCCGTTTTTATTGAAATGGGTTTCCACAACTCCGTCGCCAGTGACTTAGTCCGTACCTATTATCATGCAGTTAGTTCCTGGATTTTACATAGGAGTTTCAGTAAATCCGTGTTTGCCCATGCTCTAATGGCCTCATAAATTATACATAAAAATGCATTGTAGGTATACAAGTACATCAGTTCATATTTGCTCTACAATCATTTGAGTTTTAACCACATCCGGATAAACCGACCAACATACCGGCATAGAGTCAAAGAGCATAAATTCTTCAGAATTAATCGCCAAAATCAAGTTTAGTTTGGTTTTTGTGTGTCGTGGCAACGGGAGAATAATTGTTTCAATCATTGTGTTCCTCCTCCAGGACCGAGTAGTTTTCCCATAAGCAAAATTTGTTGAACTACCTCATCAGGCGGAATGACGTCTTTCGAAACGCTTGCATAAGGGATCTCTTCGGTTCAACGAGGACCATTCAAGTGCGTTCCAACGTCAACTTGCCCGACCATGGCGATTCCCTTCTTTTTTTCTTTGTTTCACTGATGAACTGAGCCCGTTGACTTTGTGGGTTCTGCCGGGATGGGAAGGATGACAAGTCACAGACGAGCAGCGACAGAAAAACCGCATCGAGCGCCATCGCGCGACTCCCCCGTTCGTCACGGACGATTAAATTGAAAGTTTTAGCGCGGATCCCACCCTTTCTTCCATCGGTTGGCCGCATTTTTTCCCCCTGGCCTTCTCTTGAAATAAAATCCCACTTTTATTGCTGCACTTGGGCTCGTAAAACGCTCGGGTTTATTAGTTTGTACCAGCTCGTAATCAACGGAACTATCAACTGCAGTCCCGTTGCTCACAACAGATGTACCTGCTATAAACAAATGGACTATCCTGCTCTAAAACCCCATGAATCTACACCGCACCTAGCAATAAACCAGCAAACCTAGTTATTCTTTATTTGCTTTCTCTTTCCAGTTTTTTTAAACCATGGATTCCATTGCGATTAATTATTCAGCGTTTCTCTTCTACCGTGCGGTGCAAAGGTGCTACGCATTCCCAAATGCTGGAAATCCAGATAATGCAGTTCTATGACTCCTATGAATCTAAATGATGGGTTGAAACAGGGAGGCAGCCCAACCTTCTATCGTGTTTAAAACACTAATCTTTCTAATTAGGTAGCCTGGTTGTCTCAATTGATGTGAATATGTATCCCGTTCTACATAGAACACTGGTTCAAGACTCCCAAATACTGAAAATGCAGAAATTAACGGCCTGATTCCGTAGACAATGGAGTTACCTATGAATTTAAACGATGGGTTCGAACGGGAAGACTGTCTAACCTTTTGTCATATTTAAAACCTTTCTAATTAGGTAGCCTGTTTGTCTCAATTGATGTGAATATGTATCGCGTTCTACATAGAACCCTAGTTCAATACTCCCAAATACTGAAAATGCAGAAATTAACGGCCTGATTCCGTAGACAATGGAGTTACCTATGAATCTAAATGATGGGTTGAAACGGGAAGACTGTCTAACCTTTCGTCATATTTAAAACCTTTCTAATTAGATAGCCTAGTTGTCTCAATTGATGTGAATATGTATCCCGTTCTACATAGAACACAAGTTCAATACTCCCAAATACTGAAAATGCAGAAATTAACCGCCTGATTCTGTAGACAATGGAGTTACCTATGAATCTAAACGATGGGTTGAAACAGGGAGGCAGCCCAACCTTCTATCATGTTTAAAACACTAATCTTTCTAATTAGATAGCCTATTTGTCTCAAATGATGTGAATATGTATCGCGTTCTATATAGAACACAAGTTCAATATTCCCAAATACTAAAAATGCAGAAATTAACGGCCTGATTCCGTAGACACTGGAGTTACCTGTGAATCTAAATGATGGGTTGAAACAGGAAGACTGTCCAACCTTTAGTCGTATTTAAAACCTTTCTAATTAGGTAGCCTGGTTGTCTCAATTGATGTGAATATGTATCGCGTTCTACATAGAACACAAGTTCAATATTCCTAAATATTAAAAATGCAGAAATTAAAAGCCTGATTCCGTAGACAATGGACTTACCTATGAATCTAAACGATGGGTTGAAACGCGAAGACTGTCCAACCTTTCATCGTATTTACAACCTTTCTAATTAGGTAGCCTGGTTGTCTCAATTGATGTGAATATGTATCGCGTTCTACATAGAACACAAGTTCAATATTCCCAAATACTGAAAATGCAGAAATTAACGGCCTGATTCTGTAGACAATGGAGTTACCTATGAATCTAAACGATGGGTTGAAACAGGAAGATCGTCCAACCTTTTATCGTATTTAAAAGATTAATCTTGCTACTGTTTCAATTGACATAGATATTTATCGCGTTTTACACAGAACCCACATTCAATATTCAATACCTACCTATCTAATTGGGTCGACATTTTTTTCAGCCAAAGCGTGTGTTACCGACGATAAAATTGAAGAATTACTGGACCAAGGAAACTACGGTGCTATCTTCAATGGTGACGTAAGTATTGTTACCTGTCTACTATTCATCAATAAATTGTAGTAATTTAGCGTATTCAGGGTAGTTCAGAGTAATTCGGTGTTCTACTAAAAGTCATGCTAAGAAGAAAGCGTCAAGTACGAGGCAATGGGAAATGCGTAAAGGAAATTACTAAAGAACGCTTGCTGTTGAAAAAAGAAAACAAGTTAAAACCTCATTAGAAATAATGAAAGTATAGCTCATTGGAAATCTCCATCTGTCCTCATCAATATGGAAAGGAAAGCATTTTAAATCGGTTTAACGGTTTGGGAATCGGAGTAAATAATCAAACCAAAAACTACCACCTTACATAAAACGTTTTTGAGATTTGATTATGATTGATTGAAAGATTAATGTTCAATATAATCAATTAGGGTTGATTGATCTAGATGCCAAGATTACTGGGACTACTGGTTGGATTTCCGAGCCAAATTTGGCACACTTTCGTCCGGTAGTTTCGGAAAAGAGCATTCGATAGCGGATTTTTGTATTCGATTTTTGAAACGTAAACCAACAATTTTCGAATGGGGTTGACTTTTTTTGTCGATTATAGAGATTCATTCTTGAACATAACAAACCAAAATGTTTCGAAAAATGTGGTTTTGAAAATGCCATAAGGGAAGACAAAATTAAAGAATCTTGAAAACACAAGAATAAAGTTTCGTTTTCGGAAGAAAGAAGTTGAAAATTGATAACGCTACCTGATTCAAGGAAATGAAGCATTTAATTAATTTTGTTATTAATTTTCAATTTATCCCCGTAGGGCTGATTAATCAAGAAGTCGAGATTATTAGCACATCTCGGACCGACATTTGATTTTTGAGCCAAATTCTGTACACTTTTGTCAGGTAGTTTCGGAAAAGAGCATCGGATAGCGGACGGATGGATTTTTTGTATTCGATTTTCGAAACCTGCGTGCCTTGAAACGTAAACCAACAATTTTCGAATGGTGTTAACTTTTTTGTCGATTATGGTTCATTCTTGAACATAGCAAACCAAAATGTTTCGAAAAATGTGGTTTTGAAAATGACATGAGGGAAGACAAAATTAAAGAATCTTGAAAACACAAGAATAAAGTTTCGTTTTCGGAAGAAAGAAGTTGAAAATTGATAACGCTACCTGATTCAAGGAAATGAAGAATTCAATTAATTTTTTTGATCCCTTAGGGTTGATTGATCAAGATGCCAAGATTATTGGCACATCTGAGATCGATGTTGGATTTTTGTGCCAAATTTTGTACACTTTGGCCGTTTTTAGTTTAACCTACAAAGAACATCGGATAGCGAAGGAACGGATGGATTTTTTTAATTCATTTGTTTTTAATGCTATTATTAATTTTAAAACCAACAATTTTCGAATGCCTGTTGGAATTTTTTTGTCGATTTCAAATACGTTTTTGAACCTAATTCCGTAACAATTTAACCGATTTTGAATTCCTTCCTTCTTTTGTATATCGGAAAGGACAAATAGAGCTTTCTAATGAGATATCTATGATTTTGATTTTCGGTCAGGGAATCACTCTATAGCTAATTTTGTTAACGAGCGTCATTTTTTCATTCGCTTTAGCAATGTCCGATCCCCTCGTTCTTCGTCTCGATTGTTCATCTTGACAGCGATCACTAGGTTTCTCAGTTGATCCCTTAATTACATTGACAGTACACTAATGGGTACGTACATACGTGGATAACACTTTAAACAGCTGGCTATCAATAGGTAACCAACACTCTGAATAATAAATTGCATATAAACACAGCTCGTTGGTATAATTGTTAATGTTTTCTGGCAGATCATCACGGAAACGCTGGAGGCCCGTCGGGCGTTGGAGGACGTGCAGAGGAGACACGAAGAACTCATTTTGGAAAAATCCATAATCGGCCTCAGAGAGCTTTTTTCTGGAGATGGCCCTTCTAGTGGAACAACAGGTACGTCAACACTGATTATATTCGATTGTATATCATTAATGACCAATCAAAATTCGAAAAAATGGTTTGAAAATTCGACATAATTTGTCCCGCCTTATGGTTTTAAAACCACGTTTTTCCACAAATTGTTCACTCAAATTTACAAACTATTCAACCGAATTTTAAATGTATCCTTTTTTTTTGTACATTTAAGAGGGCAAATGGAGCGTTTCAATGAGCTTTCATATTTGATTTTTTGACAGGGGGTTACTCCACGACTTTGGCAATGTCCGATCCCCCTCATTCTTCATTGGGTTTTTTATCTTGACAGCAATCACGATGTTTCTTAGTTGATTCCTTAATTTTGTCGAGCAAAGTATATTGATGGGTACGTACATACGTGGATAACACAGCAAACAACGTGCTATCATTCTGTACTTGACGCTCATAAGAATGAAGTTTGCATGGAAACACAGCTCGTTGGTATAATTGTTAATATTTTCTGGCAGATCATCACGGAAACGCTGGAGGCCCGTCGGGCGTTGGAGGACGTGCAGAGGAGACACGAAGAACTCATCAACCTGGAAAAATCCATAATCGGCCTCAGAGAGCTTTTTCTGGAGATGGCCCTTCTAGTGGAACAACAGGTACGTCAACACTGATTATATTCATTATTAGATATAAAGATACTGCAATTCCTCGGTGAGTAAAAAAAGCTGCAAATGATTATATAGAATAATTTCCATTATTTCTATCGAATCGAATAGGTTCGATTCACGGAACCGATTTCTATCAGATCAAACAACAGGTTTGTTAGACAAAACGCTGCAAATTCTTTCACTGGGGTTTATTATTCAATTGGCTTGCGTTCATGATTTGAATTTCTACTGAGCTTTGGAGTGTTCGTGTTTCGCAGGTGACAGGGCGATTATTGAATTTCAGGAGGCACACAAATATGATCAACTGAACAATCCAAATAGGTATTTTGGTTGAGAACAGATTTACGTGCTCTATGCATATCTCCTGAAATTCAATAATCGCTCTATCACCTGTGAAACACACACACTCCAAAGCTTAGTAGAAATTCAAATCATGAATGCAAGCCGAATGAATAAAATTGAATAATAAACCCCAGTGAAAGAATTTGTAGCGTTTTACCTACATTTACGGGAATGCTTTAACCCGTGTATCGGCTATAAACCCTTTTAGGAGTTCACTCCAGTATCCACATTACTACATCACGACATCACTAAGTCACTAGGTTACTGATATCAAAACAAAAACAATAATAAACCAAAATAACGCAAATGTTGGCACCATAAATCGGGCCATAGATCGGGAATGGTTTGACCTACGGACCTGGGGAGGGGCTCATTCGATTCCTCGTAGAGTGTTCTTCAAAAAGAGTACAAATTTAGGCCGCTTCGACTTTTTTTGAGGTTTTTAGGGATTTTACAAATCTTTGACAACCCTTAAAGGGCACTTTAAATTAAGTGAGAGAGCTGGCTCAAGAATTGGGGCGTCGTCGGACCAACATGGATTTTTCCTGAAAATTTCAGATCTTTTGCTCCAGCCGTTTGGGAGAAATCGTGCGTACGGCGTATTGCAGATTCGGATTCTACACCCTTTGAAACGTAAACCATGAAATTTTCATGGGGGGGGGGGGGGGGTTAGCATTTTTTTTTTCAAGAGCGATTACAATGGTTTATTATTGAATAATAAACCAAAATTGCGATCGACAATCAATTTACACAGGTACAGATTAATAATCATTAGTGTAAATTTTGGACAAATGATTCGATTAGCGACGCACACTATAGATGATCTACTTCTTGTTCCATCATTTCATCTCATATTTTGGTCCACCACCAAATTCGATACACTTCCATGTTTCAACAAATGATTAGGCTACACTTCCCATCTTCTTGGTATTTGTTTTCAAGCTGAATCCTAACTACAACTTCAAATTGAAACATTCTGCAAAGGCATCCAACTGATATAGCGTCACATGGATAGTTCAATTAATTAAAAATGAAAATAAAATCGTTTTGCACAATACGAATTGACTGTATTGCGATACAGATGCTAACATCTGTAGAGATTGCCAGAAAATACACTCACCTAACTTACTTTTCAAGTTCAGGTTCTTTTTCGAAAAGACTACGAGCGCTGTATATAAAACTCCTACCTACTTCCAGGAGAGTTTTCTTCTTACACCTATTTTGAGAGAAAAGAAAGAGAAATCTCTTCCAACAACTCAAACAGCTCGCTCGCATTAGCTGACATTTGGAGACAAAGCATCGTCATGCCCGTCAGCCACGCGCTGAAGAAATAAACAAATTTCCCTTTTGAATTTCACACTGTAGCAGAACGTCAACTCATGACATTGAGGAACGTTAAATCATGACTCGGCGTTCAGTGAATGCTAAACCCCTACTAGACAAGTACCTACCATTTGGTATTTCGAAATCTATTTACGTCTGCATCTCTACTTGGAAAAAGCCAAATCACTACAAACGCTTTTGTAATTTGAAAATAGGTAGGCAGTTGATAGATCAGTTTAATTATATTGTGTTCAAAGAGAAAAACAATGGGTTACCTCATTGAAGAAAAACAACTTGCAAGGACGAAATATTAATGTTTTTAATGAAATAAAAAGAAAAAAACCGAATTTAAAAAAAGCAAATAATTGCAGAGATCTATACATTATAATGTTGGTACATCCTAAACCCACCAAATCAATGATTATAAATTATGTACCTTCCTAGAAATTGACTATTTCGTAATATAAGAGTGAAAAGTAGATAATAGCGAAAAAACAACAAAACTTTGTAAACTTCTAACCATCATAATCTAACCATTTTACCACTCTAAGATCACAGAAAACGGGTAGATGGTATGAGGCATGAACATTTCATTTTGGTTTATTATTCAATTATAAACCATTGTAATCGCTCTTGAAAAAAAAAATTAACCCCCCCCCCCCTGAAAATTTCATGGTTTACGTTTCAAAGGGTGTAGAATCCAAATCTGCAATAAAATGTTTTCCGTCCGTCCGCCGTACGCACGATATCTCCCAAACGGCCAGAACAAAATATCTGAAATTTCAGGAAAAATCCATCTTGGTCCGACGACGCCCCAATTCTTGAGCCTGCTCTCTCACTTAATTTAAAGTACCTTTAAGGGTTGTCGAAGTTTTGTAAAATCCCTAAAAACCTAAAAAAAGTAAAGGCGGCCTAAATTTAGACTCTTTTTGAAGAACTTTCCACGAGGAATCGAATGAGCCCCTCCCCAGGTCCGTAGGTCAAACCATTCCCGATTTATGGTGCCAACATTTGCGTTATTTTGGTTTATTATTGTTTTTGTTTTGATAGCAGTAACCTAGTGACGTAGAGATGTAGTAATGTGGATACTGGAGTAAACTCCTAAAAGGCTTTGTAGCCGATACACGGGTTGAAGCATTCTGATAACCATAAAAAAAAAAAAAAAAGTTGCAAATTCTTTCACTGAGTTTATTATTCAATTGGCTTGCGTTCATGATTTGAATTTCTACTAAGCTTTGGAGTGTGCGTGTTTCACAAGTGATGGAGCGATTATTGAATTTCAGGAGGCACACAAATGATCAATCCAATTGGAATGATCAACTGATCAATCCAAATAGGTATTTTGTTTGAGAACAGATTTACGTGCTGTATGCATATCTCCTGAAATTCAATAATCGCTCTATCACCTGTGAAACACGCACACTCCAAAGCTTAGTAGAAATTCAAATCATGAACGCAAGCCAATTGAATAATAAACCCCAATGAAAGAATTTGCAGCGTTTTTTTTTTTATCTTCATTCCTCTTCTATAGGGAACATCTTGATTGCTTTTGCTACATCGGTTGGTTGGCTCCCTGAGCGACATTGGCTTATATTTCAGGAATGTCCCTGATCTGTTCCCTCAAATTGGAGCGCACTTTTTCATTCTGCAGCCGGCGTTCAAGATGTGGTTTTATCAAAGCGGAAGAGAGTTCAAGACTTTGAGGATTGGGTTGAGCAGACCTAGTGGGAAGAGTGGGGGGTAGTCCACTATACTATAATGACTATAGGTTCTCCCTGAAGAGGGAGATCGTCTGCTTCTTTCTCTGACTGCTCATGTTCTTCAACAATAATAATTTCATCCTACTGCCCTCACTGTCAGAAAGGGTTCAACCCAATTACGGGCCGCTGTCTTCCTCTTCCAATGTGGCAACAATTCTGGCAATAGCTTCAGGACTTGAGTATCGTTCCACTAGAGCGTGGAGCACCGAAATTATCGCAATTATTCAGAGAAACACGGAAGAACTTACACAGAACTGAAAGAGTCTTGATAAACAGAGTGCAGTTGTCGGCAAACTGGGGTGTGTCTCACCCCAAACACTTTTGAGAACTAACTGCTTATTCTGCACATGATCGACTGACCCTGGTTATCGCTCAATCTTGCGCAAAAGTGTGAGAGAAAATTGACATGGGTCTGGGGAACGCAAAAATCACTTGCGAAGAAGTTGGAAGCCTTGGAGACCTATTGAAACATGGTGTGGGGTGTTCAACACCCCTGCGTGCCGATCTAGGGTTAACAGAATCGAAGCTGGAAAACAAGAATGTAGATACATTCGTATAGTATCCACCCTGCTAAGGGAGCTGTCGCCGCCCCTAGTTTAGTAGGTTACATCTAAGAGTAAAAATATTAAAATTCACAGTCCTTGCCCAACTTTGCCTGAGTAAGAACGTATGTGTGTTATTACGTGCATAATAAGACTTGAAACCACCATCTGGATAAATAATTGTGCATCTAGTGAACTTCCTAAAGCATGGTTCTATGTAGCGGGTAGGAGATTGTTCCTCACAACCATAAATAACTAACGATTTTTGTTACAGGGTGACCTCATCAACCGAATAGAGAATCACGTCATGCAAACCGTCGAACACGTTGAAATGGGCGTGACCGAAACCAAGAAAGCAATAAAATACAAGAAAAAAGCTAATGTGGTAAGAAAACATACAATCTCGTACCGTCACCGTAACTACGTACTGCTCTATCATGTAACATTCAATAACTTCAATTTGTGATTTTCTGTTTGTCTTCGCTACAGTTATTTGTTCCTTGAACGATTGTAACGGCATTGGAAATCACATTTTATAAATACTTATCTATAAAACAATCTATAAGAAATAGGTACTTCAATATTTCTGAATCCAACGGTATAATTCTCTTTTAAATGATTCTTTAATTAACAGGGTGTTACATTTCGTGTCGGTCATAGATCGAAAATGCCTCCTAGCAATTTTTTTCACACCCTTAGAAATGCGTTTTTTTTTCAATTTTAAGATTTTTTGAAGATATTTGCCTAAAGGCGAATATTCGTCTCCTATGTGGGAATTTTTATTGACAACAACCCCCGAACTCCCTGCATGCTCGCTATTCGCCGAGCACCTAGAGCTGAAAAGACTACTAGGAAAACTCCTGGACTAGGCTAGGTGCTCGACGAATACCGCATGTGTGTGTGTGTGGCCTGCTTGAGATACGACCTTTAAACTTAATTGAGTAGAGCAATAATCTCGGGTTTGTATATGCTCGGGTAATGAATGTTATCATATTTGATACGTTGCCTTAGTATTTGTTCAACCTTCAACAAAATTGCGTACCTATACAGGGTGATACATTTCGTGACGGTCACAGGCCAGGAGAAGATTCTACGGAAAATTTCTGATAGAAAATGCCTCTTAGCAATTTTTTTTACACCCTTGGAAATGCGGTTTTTTCAATTTTAAGATTTGTCTCGTTTTTTCGACCTTACCGCTTTAAAACGGCCATATCTCCCACATTTTGCGTGCGATTTCAAATCTGAACCCACTCTTGGAAAGAGCGTTAAATTTCCTATCACCCTAATGGAAAACCAACTTTTTTGAGCTGGCGAAACGGGTGAAAAAATCAGCTTGAAAAGGACACGTTGTCGAATCGTGGAGATCTCGACTTTCTTTAAACGCTTGAGAGTCCCTGTAATAAGGCATGTGAATTTTAGCCTGTAGTGCTAAAAGATGCGTCAAAATCTAGGCTTTCCAGCGATATGACCGGATTTGAAATTCCTTGTGTTTTCTGGGAGAAAATTGGTTTTGCGAATAGCGAGCATGCAGGGGGTTCGGGGGTTGTTGTCAATAAAAATTCCCACATAGGAGACGAATATTCGCCTTTAGGCGAGCACCACACGTTCGCCCAAGTGCTCCGACGTGCAGGAGTGTTGCGGGCTTCAAAAGATTGATTGTCATCGAGGAAGGCGGTAGCGGGAAATAGAATGAAATCCTTTCTTTTGTCCCTTCCGCGGCCAAGTGTGAATTTCATTTTTCGAATCACTCTCTCCCCTCTAGTCCTATGATTCCCACTTTAGTTAACACCTCACCACTCAGGGGCATTTTTTCTCATCACATCACATCTGAACGACCAGCAACACTCGAATAAATACTCGTCCAAATATTCGTCTTATCGGAGACGAGCATCGTGCTCGGCGAATTACGCATGTGTGTGTCAAGCTCTGCTCGGTGTCCACCAAATACCGAGAAACTCAGGTAGGCACTTGGCGAACTTTCGGCTTTAAGGTGGCTCCACACATGCGGCATTCGCCGAGCACCGAGCAACTCGGCGACTAGCCCAGGTGCGCCTAGGTGCTCGGCAAGTGGCGAGCTCATTGCTCCGCACATTCGCGGTTCCTCCCACGCGGTGCTCGCCTCGGCGGGAGACGAGCTGCTCCCAGTTGCTCACGATGGACGACCAAGTGTTAATTGCTGCAGCTGCTTTTGTTGTGATGAGTGCTTCCAGGCATCGTGGATGTCATTGCGGTTCTTATGATTTGGATGAGACGCACTCCACTCCAATTCTTCCGACTCGTATAGGTCCAAAAACTTTAAAACAACTTCGAAAAGTGGCCGGAGAGCTCACAAAACAAACAAAATAATGATGTGAATCACACGAAACAGTAGAGGGAGAACGCTGTGATCCACAGAAAAGTACCCCAACGATCAGCCCCGTGCAACCCGCATATGTGGAGTGGGGCAGATGCTCGCTACTTGGCGAATATCCGTCTCCTTTGAAGTGAGAAAAAAACCGAAACTGACCGTAGCACGAATATTCGGCATTTGGCGAACACCGAGCGACCCTCCACACCACTAGGAAATAGGCGAGCATCGGCTAGGTGCTCGGCGAATACTGCATGTTTATGCCCAGCTTCAGATTTAAACACTGATTCCCAATAAGAAATTCCTGTAGAAGTATTTTCGAGACCCCCTTGTTTTACGTAGCATTTAATTTTAAGGTTTTGTTCATGTTTCAACTTTTGCCAATTAAATTAGTCATAATTCGTTCAATTTTGTTTCAGAAACTAATCATCCTGGCAGCTATTATAGCCATAGTACTCCTAGCTGTGATACTGGTTGCTGTCAAGTATTGGCCAAAATCTTGATGCGGATCTTAAGAAAACCTCTGATCATCTCCATCATTTTCTGCAATTGAAGAATTAACGTGTCGGCAACATGAAATTGGCATCCTAGTCATCTTTCACGTCCCTGCAATTCTTATGTTATCTTAATGTAGGGTACCGTATAGAGAAAATATGTGGATGTTTGAATTCCGTTTTAGGTACATGGGGTTGGTGCCAAGGTGCATGGGTAAATATCGATTAAGGGATTTCGTTGCGGTGCTCAGAATATTGTAAAAAGGACCGAGTGCTAAATATCAACTAAAATCCATTAAAACTCCATGCAACAACTGATTCTCCAGGTTTGAAATCCACAGCTTGACTTAACTTCTCATAGTGGCCGGCCCAAAAAATAGAGAATTGGAATTTTACTGTCCAAATTAATTCAGTATGCTTATCACATTACCATAATTGTTATTATTATTGCATTGAAGATGTTAAGGTGATCATTCAATTGACTTGTACATAAACTATAAAAGGGCCACTTAAAAGAGGTCTGAAAAACTCACTAAGTTGTTTCATGTGAACGTGACTGGATAAATAATTTTAATGTAAAATGTATAATTTCATCAAAATTATAGCGTCTCTTCACTGCTGTGCCTTAATCGTAGCTGCCTTAAAAAGAGTCTTGAATCATTGTTTTTGTTAATGCCATTATTATGTTTACCTATAACCATCCAAAGTTTGTCTTTTAGAGTATTTTCTTATTAGTACTGAGCAACAAGAAAAGTAGTTTCAAAAATAAGGTACCTACAGTAGGAACTTAGCAAGGATTGGCGATTACCTATGGACATATTTTAAAATATCCCTGGAATTATTAATAACAATCTTCATCCAACGAATTTGATGACGAAACCCCTTACGCATAGTGTTCTTAACAGTTTTCTAACAGAACCAATCTATGAACAGGTTGAGCTCAACGATGTTTTCATCCCGTTCAATCTAATATCGTTTGAAAATTATTGAATGACAGCTGATAACAGTTGACAATTGTTTCTTAGATCAATTTTTGCGAACTCAGTTCCCAGATCAGAATGAACTAAAGGATGTACCTATATGAATGTTATTTAATGTTTTATTTAATTTGTCAAGAGTTGAGGCGTGTGCAGTGACTTAGCGCCGGTATTTTAGACTTCTGACAGAAGTACATATGTTTTTTGTTAATTTGTAAGGCGTAGGTGTTTAACTAAAGTTAATGTCGTACTTAACTCTTGTGGTGGGCCTTTAATTTGAAAACGAGTCCTCCCATTTGAAGACTGATGCGAATTAATCAGCGAGGGAGCTAAATGAATTTGTTGCTAAACTAAACGTGGTGACCCGCAAACTAGTCTGAACGTACCATTTGCTGAGGGTATTAATATTGGTCCAAAACAAAGCTGTGGTTTATTTATACATTTTAAAATAGCAACTCTTCGTTGTACTAGAATAAGATTGAAAATAACCAATCCGATAAACAAAAAAGAGCTATTCCAAGCAAAACGTGATCTACTATTAATTATTTTCAAATATTTTTAATTACTATATGTGAAGCATACAATATTTTATCATAGATAAAAAGGTCATAAAGGTTTGCACCTGTACCTACTTTATTAGTGTGGAGAATTTCGAATTGTAATTTTTTAGAATTCGACAATATCATAAATTATGTGTGACAAGTAGAATGTTCCTATATACAGTTTTGTTGACGAAAGGAAATGGCTGTAACGAAACATGTTATTTGTTAGGAAAACATGATGAATCCATTTTGTAAATATAGTCATAACCTACCAACCGTTGTATCGATTGAACGATCGTTTTTAAGGTATAAACATTGTATATCAACACCTCGTAAACGTTGTAAAAACCTGTTAGGAATGAAAGAAAAGATTTTTTCTTCGAAAAAGTTTATATTTTATTACTACAAACCACCAATCTTCTGTTTCGCTTAGTCTTCTTAGGTGAAAGTATCATAATATCTAATACCTACAATACCAAGTAAATTGGACGGAGAATAATACATTGCTTGTGCCTTTTTAGTTGACAAGGCGGACGTTATGAAGTCTTAAAGTGACTGTATTCACTGATTGCTAATTTACCGAAAGTATGATTTGGGTGATTTCAAAATTTCGGCCACATTTATATCACTGATCAGTACTGCCGTCAAATCTCAACTAAATACAGTTTGTAAGTGTTTGAAATTGTAAATGTTCCATGGAAACATAAGTAAAAGTTGTGCCCAGGACCCAGGAGAAAATACCGAAGTGCTTAATTTCTCACTCCCTACAACTGTCACTAACCACAGATATACTACAACATCCATCATCACTACTCAGCAAAATATTTATTGGGGCCTCGACATCCAGATAGATCTAAAATGGATAGCCGCTTAAGGAAAAAAAATTGGATCAAAGCAAGTCGCCTTAGCAACCCATTATTTCAGTGTCATAGGGTTTTCCTTCACTCCCTACAATGTTTTGAAAAGTAGCCCCCAACTGGCAGGAAATGGTGTTTATTAAGTTGCTTCTGTTTTGTTGGCATCCCTTATTCAAGATGGTTTCAACGCTAATGGATGGATTTCGCCTAGACCTTCCCAGTCAGTTCTACCAGGAAAACCATCCCTGGAGGCAGCAGTGTGGGTTTTTCAACTCTCACTCCCTACTCCAATAACATTCTGACTGTGGCAAGTGAAACTTGATTGTACTTGTTGACAATTACTGTAGTTGTTGGAGGTTCGTTGACAACATTTTGGTACAACCAGTTTCAATTGATTTGTGGCATGGAAAGGCGGTGAAAGGCTATAAACTCACTCCCTACTCTTTCACTCCTGCCAATCCCCCTTAAATTGTAAGGAGTGAGATCTGCTTGTAGCAACTGAGATTTTGGCATGGAAACCTTAGTATTAGCTTAGTAGTAGCTAAAATCAAGCTAATTGCTGCTGTTCCATTCACCTAAATTGAGAGAATTGAGCGGCGATTCTCATGGAGGTTGGAGACTAAAGAGGGGGAAAATAGTAATGTACACCTCACTCCCTACAAAAGTTTTTTTTTCAAAATGGCGTATCAGCAGTAAGGTTCAAGATTATGTGTGCTAGCTTGGGTAATATGCCGAGAGAACTGCAGTGATTAATTGTGAACAAGAAAATTGATCAAGTTTCAATTTTATTATTTTTTTTTTTTTTAGAAAAGTTGATACCCAAATGTGACCGAAATTTTGAAATGACCCATTTACCAAATACTGACAAGGATGTTACTGACGAACTTTTCATAGAAAACAATCTCAATTTGT
This sequence comes from Creontiades dilutus, assembly GCA_031894815.1. NCBI lineage: Eukaryota > Metazoa > Arthropoda > Insecta > Hemiptera > Miridae > Creontiades > Creontiades dilutus. The sequence goes on from JAVIWC010001551.1 coordinate 73,040, forward strand.
GAACAATAACAAGATTTTTTAGGCGCGCAACTACAAACTAAATTATCAAATTGGGTATTAATATGAACTATCACATTGTTTACGGAAGAGTAACAGCGTCTTATAAATTATTTAATTCGAAATAAATAAACGAGTATGAATTGCACAGAGAAGTACTAAAAATATAAACAATTTTTAAACCAATTGAGGCAGTGATTTCGAAAAGTGTAAAAAGGAGTATTTACTTTTTTGTTGACAGAAAGTTTTTTTTCACAACACTCTCACGTGAATGTTAATCTATAAAAAGAAAAATTATAATAGTGAAAAATCAAAGGTATCGCATAATTTTTGATAGCATATATGTTAGAACTATAGTTATAGAAAGGAGTACATGCCCTTTTTTTGACAGAAGTTTTTTACACACCTCTCTCACGCAAATGATAGGTAATTACCATAAAAACTTTTATGGATTATAATCTATAAAAAGAAAAATGATAATAATGAAAAGGCAAAGATATCGCTTAATTTGTGATGGGGTACATGTTAGAACTATAAAAAAATTTGAAATGCTATCTAAAAATGCATTCGTGATCATTTTTCTTCTACCACCTCAATTATTCAATAACTTTTTTTCAGTACTCTTGATTCAAAATTGTGGTGGTTACAAATTATGACTAACTCTTACATTCCCCCCACATCAGAACCCCTTACATTGGCAGGTAAGGAGGGGGGGGGGGGGGTGTTGGCTTTAATCAAGTGAAAATTCACACTATTCTTGGAAGATTCAAGTTTTCATAGCTCGATTCGATGAAATATCTACAATTCCATTGGATGCCAAAACATAAATGAGGATCTCCTCGTATCGAATTTTTCAATTAAACAACATCTAATACTTTTTATTTGAATACTGTGCTTTTTTACAATTACGAATAGCCAGAAGGACAGCTTCAGAGTACGTTATAAGACTAAATTACGAGCAGAAGTTTCGAAATTCTGAATTTACTTAACACACATTTCATTAGGACAGTTACTTATATCAGTGAAAGATATTGATTTAAAAAAAATTAACCCATGGAACTGTGAATAGGCTAATTCAAAATTTTTGAATGGTACACACATTCTCAGACATATTTTTAATGCACAATTTTGGAAACCTTCAAATGATGGTATCCAGCACCATTCGGTGGCTTTCCGACAACAACCATTAAAATTTATATCAATAACATTTCCGAAATCTGGAAAATTTCATAACTTTAAACGATGAAACACGTTTTGGACAAACTTGATATCTTATTGAGTCAGATTCTCACTATTTAAGAATACTTGATTGGCACCATAATCACTGACAGTTTGATTGGAGTAAATATGGCCCCATCGATCGAGTTCCTAACTAGCTATTTTATTAGTCATGATTGGCCCACACAACATTGAATACAAAATAATACTATTGTTAACGACAAACTCAAATTAATGATAGTAAAAAAAATTGCGAAACGTGAATAAATTATTGTAGCGTTAACCATTAGTTTAGAGGGTGACGTACGTGAAAGCTGAGTAAAAGTCAAGCAGTACAATTAGCTGCTTACAAATTGGCAAAACAATTGCAACGTTAGTATTTCCATATACATTTAAGATGAACACAGTTTCAACTTAGCAACCCATCAACACCTCATGATGATAATATTATAGTTCTCAAAATACATTGTCAATAATGATTGACTATTGAAATGTCTTTCTAAAATATACTATAAGTGGCGACGAGGAAACCCAGAGGTGAGAATACCTATCTTGGGTTATGATTCGGATGACATCACTAGATTTCCATTTTGATAACCTTCAAGTTGTAAAATGTTGTTAAGATAATTTCAAAACTGAAGATGAAAATTAGTAGAATTGGATTTGGCCAATTCGACATGCGTTTTTTCAATTCTCTCTGAGGAAGGTCATAATTCCTTTAAATAAATATAATAAAGTAAGAACGTAATTCATCAAGTGAATTGTAGAACTATTCAATCCATTTCTTTAAAATATAATTCATTTTGTTTACAATGTTTTTGGATTCACAGCGTATCTATAGAATGGGTTTTCTACTGATCATATCCTATCATTCTACTAACCTACTGATGGCGATTATATTTAAAACAAGAGTGTGATGTAGGCACCTATACAAAATTTTTGTAACAGAACATTTCAACAGCACATTGGGAACCGTACAACGAGGGGAAGGCACCTTTCAAAACCAGCCACACTACCGAACTCAAAAAACCACAACGATTGAGCGCCGGATGTTATCAGAATAGTGTAAATAGAAAAAACCGAACACATAAGGTATTAAGTCTCCAAAAGGGATACAAATGAGGTAACGAAGTAGTGGTTTTTAAAAGCATAAAATGGATGGGTAAATGCAACTTATTCCTTAAGATACAGATATAAAATATTACTTTATATGAAAGACTTGTGGGACACTCCTTGGAGGAACTTGTAAATAGCCCATTTTCCAGAGATGAAATAAATGATTTGGTATTGGAATGTAAAAGAGAAACCGAAATCCTTCTCAGGAAGCAGAATGGTAACTTCATGTATCAACCATGACCGATCTCCAAAGGACAGACAAAAGCTACTTCCATAGATTCTCCAGGTTTTCTCAAGAACATAGCGATTACGTTCAACAGTATCAAGTCTGACAAGAAAATTAGTATAATAGGTACGAGAGACGATGAAAGCTTTCGTCTCCTGAAGTGGTCTCGTGACATTTTCCATGCGATTTGAAATGGCAATTGGAAGAAGTTGAGTTTCTGTGGCAAGAAATCCAGCAGAAGAGTTGAAGCCTGTTCAGCTGAGCGTGTTCAAGGTCTGCATTTTCCAATCAACAGTTGAGAAAAGGGCAGCTACAGCTCTGGGATTTCAAGAAATTTGGCCCACCCGTGTAATCTTTCCATGTTTGTTAGCAACATCTGTGGCAATGATGATTAGCCAGCAAACTCATGAATAATTAACGTCCATTGTGCTGCAACATCACATCAAATAGTTTTGTTGTTTCACTATAATGAAAAACTGCTAATTGCCCAGTACAGGCAACCCCAAACTCAAACGACACTCAAGGTTCGGAAAATTTTCCATTCAATAAGAAGCAATAATGGATTTTTCCTCGATTTATTTTCTAGGAGTTGCGAAAGGATCATTTCAGAATTTTGTGACTCTTTGGCTGACCTCGTTTCCATTGGTTGAGGAACGAAGCGCATACTAAAATAATGAGGCCCCCAACTGTTAAACATTTATTTAATTTTTAAAGACACCACCAATAATTCCCAATAAACCAACCTACGAGTATATGCCGTACTTTCTAAACTAACGATGTGCCTATTAATTATTGATAATGTTAGAGTGGTAATTACGATTTCTACGATCTTGCGTTATAACTGGTAGGCCTACCTCAACCAAGGCCAGTATTCGAGATCCCAACTTCGATGTTAAGAATGTTAACGAATGCGGTATATCCTCCCACAGATTTGAAAAACAAACTGCTTTCCGTTATTATTGTGACAGCGAATTCCATTCTGAGAATTTTCAGGCCAATGTAGGAACCATGATAGATTGCTAATTTTCTATGAATTTTCAGATTTGCGGGAAATGGTAATATCACAGAGAGCAAGGGATCCGATCCTAACGGTGCGACGCCGAAAATTCACAGAAAACAAACAAGCCATGGATAAGCACTGTTCACCTACATCACAACAATTATAGGAAAATTATGAAAAAAATTATTATTCACCATTCATCGTCGATTTCGATTTTTCTTTCTGGCTTCGTTGATGATAGAATCTGGGTCAAGAGGAATCTGCCGGTCTGTTGTCTCTGCTTTTGACCATTTATTCGGGAACAAAGTTTTATGAAAGTGATGCCTTCTTCTTCTTTTCTCAAATTAAGGGCACGAGGAAAGTTTCATGTATCTCCAAGTGTTTCTTTTTACTTTGATAAGGGGGGCACTGTTATCAGCTGCAATCCAGTCTCAAAGCAGCGCCTTTCGTGGCACCATCTGCCATCCATGGAAACCTGAGGAGGATTCCCTGGTTGGAACAACATAGATGGGTCGCCGAGTTTGTCAAATAGAGACGTTTCTCGTTTTTAATTCATCCAAGAGTCTTATTAGGAGCTCTGAATCACTAAGTACCTGTCTTACATATTGGACTCAAAGCATCCATCAGCTTGGTCAGCCTTCCCCTCTCCCAAGCGCTCATACAAGGCTCCCCTGGTGTTGAGGCATTCCACCAGAGCATGCTGGTACGTCTCAGCTCATGCTTACATTTAAACACACCCATGGGCCTGGCAAAGACTGCATTAATCAAATGGCTGGTCATGATTCTGCTTACACCTGGTATTTGTCTCACCTCCAATTCACATCTGTCTGTAAACTACGGCAGACCCATGGAGTCCTCCATATCCATCCTGGTCTGTCCTTCCAAATCCTCGATCCTCTGTACTTTTCTCTCCATAGCGTATTGAGCTTCTGTTTAATCTTGTGTAATGGTCTGTGGAAACCTGGATGTGGAATACCCTCCCTTTGCCTCACTGTGGCACACATTCTGTCGACTGCTCATAGAATACCCTGCCCTGCTCCCTGCGCAAGAATACATGGAATAGGCGAACAAGAGTTTCATTCCTTATCAACTTTTGCACCATAATGTGTAGTTTGAGAAGGTGAACAGGTGGGCAGTCCCCTGGCTGCAAATCGCCTCCGTTGATGACAATGAGCCCATCACTAGAAGGAACTTCTTGTCTCTGTCCTGGTCATCGTTCATTACCACAGTGATGCCAAAAAAGTAATGATAAATGCAAAAAGTTAAAATTTAGGATCTCACTGCGACATTTGTTTAGTGCCTCCTGGATTTTCTCTTGTACCCATGACCAAATGGTATATCCATGAAGTTACTTTGAGTAATCTATTTTATAGGGTGATTTGCTCTGGCACTGAGCTTTTCAAACTAATTGAAGTTACTCTGAAATCTGAACCAGCGAAGGGATAAGGTGCTCTGACTCGGAAATAACAACTTCTACCAAAACAGATTCCAACTCAACAATTGACACGCTTTCAAGAACTCTTGGTATGGATAATTTTAAACACTAGTGCATAAAATTTGCGAATCATGGTTAAATGTGGAAACAGCAAGCCGACCCTTTCTACGTTTGTCAAAGGATCTCTCGCCGATTCAATTTATAGTAAAATATGCGGTAGGTGTCACAATATTCAGGATCGAATCTACTTTCGTTTAAAACACAAACTAAATATTAAAACTAGGACATACCCTGTTGAAGGTATGCAGTACGTTATTTTTCAAGTTTTTAACTTTGACTGTTGAGTTGACTTTAGGTATTGATGTTTGCCTGTATTAATGGTGTCCGCTCAGTAGGTCTATACTGGCTTGAGAAAGGATTGATGATCTTCATGTTGGCTCTTCTATACACTAAAGAATCGAATAGTGCTTGCAACGGGTTCAACACAGCCTGTAACATATTTAGTAATGAGCAACACAGAAAATCGTATTCCCTCAAAACGAAACGAAAAATTTATCTCACACAACCTGACTTACCATGGTGTACCACAGGACCAGCACTAACGTCTTTGGAAGATCATACCACGCGGTCCATACAACTATCCCGTTAACCAGATTAGGTAGCCAGCATATCCAGAAGGCGAGGATGATGAAACCAAATCGCAGTTTGACCGTCTGGATGACTGTTCGCTCTTTGTTGGTCACCTGACTGAAACAGGAAGTGACAACCTGATCGACCTCGCGCACTGTCATGAAGTAGAGGACAGGGCAGGCGAACATGACACTGCAAATGGCCAAGTAGGTGATGACGAAATTTGGCAGGAGGCGAAGAAAAGTGTACGTAGTGTTCATCCCGTAGTTGTGACAGCTGAAAAATTATAGTAAGAATTAGTTCAACATGACGTTATTCGTAAAAAGGTTAATCAGGAAACAATATAAGAGATGGGACAGGGGAGAGAGAGAGGGGAATTTTAGTAGGCACCTGCATTTCGACTAACTATTTTTTATGCATGACGGACTTACTTATGATCGATTCACGCATTTAGAAGGATGTCTTCAATTTGCTAAACCCCCATTTAACAAATTAAAGTTCAACCAACAGCTGTTCAAAGTGCACAGCCTTCTAGATTACTATTCATACCCATTAACTGTAGAGATAATGTTTGTTAGAACATCCATTTAACGTTACCTCACTGTCGCATTACGGCAGTTTTTGAAATGCTCGCCTTGCAATCAAACTTGAGGTTTTCAATGCCAAAGGTTTCGTCTATTAACAGCAAGGAATAGCCCATCAATACCCGATATTTCCATCCAACATCAGTACTATCGCTGTCAATGGCTCCCTGAATGGCCTGGTGTTGGGCTGAGGCGCTGAGATATAAAAAGTACGCCTCTAGGATGGAGGCGGTCCAAAGGAGGGGTGCGTTGCGCATCTGCAGTGCCTATTGGACTGTGTCTGGACCAGCAGCCCAGGTTATTGCGGGTGCTGTACCAATCGACCTTTTGGCTGATGAGAGTTCATGCCAGAAAGCAAGAACATTCGGCCAGAGAAGTAAAAAAAGAGGAGAGAGCAGAGACCCTGCAAAAATGGCAGCAGAGATGGGCAGCTGAAACCCGGGGAAGGTGGACAGCACGTCTGATCAGCAAAATGGGCGGAGAGGAAACAGTGCGACGTTAATTACTATTTAACCCAGTTCCTGACGGGGCATGGTTATCGATCATCCCTAAGGAAAATAGGGAAGACTTCCGAGGCAAGCTGTGTGTACTGCCAGATGGGGGACGATGATGTAGAGCACACATTCTTTATATGCCCAAAATGGCAGCAGCTAAGGCAGGAATTGGTTGGAGTAATAGGAGATTTTAGCCCAGAAACAGTAATAGAAAAGATGATACAATCTGCAGAGAACTGGAGTACAATCAGCACGTATATCACTATGGTGCTCAAAGAGAAGGAAGTGAACAGAAGCTGGGAATGAGCCAGGGTAGAAGTAGTGAAGACCAGGAGGAACCCTCAGGAGGTTAAAAAGGGGACTGTCCCGAAGTAATGCCAAAAAGCAGTCCCGGGACAGTCCTAAAAGACGAGAGGAACGGCGTTTTTTAGTCGGTATGCCACGATGGAGACCCCGACACAAAGGGTGAGGGGGACATATCTTTTGATATACCCCCTCATTGTCAGTCCAGTAATGGATTTTCCACCAAGTCTGGTGGTGAACAGTTCCAGGCCGAGTTCTAACGTGGGAAAGGAAGGTGAGGTTTTAGTGAGTATTGTATCCTACATAACTGTGGATGTGAAGAGTTGGTCAACTTCTGTTGATGGGTATCTTACAAAAACCGATTTTCACCTTAGGATCTTAAAGATTCAAACCAAGCTCAACAAGCTTACATCATTCCATAAAATAAAAACAGTTGTTCAAAAGTGCACAGCCTTCTAGATTGCTATTCACAGCCATTAACTGTGAATAAAGTTTGTTAGAACACTTGAGGCATCGAGCATCCACTTAACGTTACCACACTGTCGCATTACAGCAGTTGTTTCAGGGTTCACCTCGCAATAAACTTGTGGTTTTAAACGCCAGAGGTTTCCTCTACTAACAGCAATGGATACCAAACCCATCAGTGCCGCCTGTTTCCACCCAACAGCAGTTCAATGGCTCCTACATGTTGGAACAGCTGTTACAATGGCTGTTGGATGGCTTGACTTGTTGGATCAGCAATTACTATGACTGCGTGTGCCACTTGAAAACTATTCACATTCCGCTAATGGTATCTCTTGTTGGAACGCACCAAATGATTTATTTTTCTAGTGAGAGTACATAGGACCAACTCTAACCCAAGCTTAAATAGCTTTACGCCATTCTATAAAATAAGAACAAAAAACCGCACCTATGCATCAAACATTGAGATGTTGCTCCTAAAGAAGCGAAATTTTGAGTCTTCTGTTGATAATCCTCAGTGGGATTAAAATATTAATTGCGTACTGACTTACTGCTTCATAATTTTACTCACTTTAATCACTGAAAATCAACTTACTCAGCGTCAGGATAATATAAAACAGCTAGGCCGACTGAAGACAGGCCAGCAGGTACAGTCCATGCCAACATGTGGTAGAGCTTAGGGCATCCGGCTTTCTTGTTAATAGCCAGCCACGTGTCGATGGCATAAAACAGATTCCAAGCCCAAGTAGCAACGTAGAAATATTGAATCCACGCCTAAAACCAACCATAACCATGTTTAAGTGCATCCGTACATGTACCTCAAGAAGACAATGGATCATTTTCAAAAAAACTAACATTAAAAAGTCACCAAATACTGCTAAAATGGCTAGCAATAATTTAGGGATGAGTAAAGAATGGGATGAGGTGATGGGATGAGTGTGTGAAAAGCAAGGCAATTTGCAAGCTATCACATTAATGATAAAGATGAGTTAAAAACTGCATTATGATATGAGGGGTATCCAAAGGTAAGTTTACAGTATTTTTACAAAATTCAAAAATGCTTCAACAAATTTGCGACAAGAAAAATATGATGTACGTACTCAAATACCGTTTTGTGCGTAATTACGTGGGTTGTACAGAAAATAAGTTACATTTTGGTCTGTAGGGCGGTAGGAGTGGTTTTTGCCAAATCTGGAGACACCGCTCGAAAGATGAGAAGTGGGGGAATAGAATGAGAGGTTGAAATGGAGCTCTCCATGTCACGTCCCGCCACCCTGATCCCCGTTACCTCTCGAGTTGTTTTGCGTGGAGTGATTTGATTACTTTATGCACAAGGTTTCAAATCAGTTCAGATTCACGAAACCATTTCTGTTTATGGAGAAGGTGTAATGACTTGAGGACGAAAGTGGGAGAGGAAGACGCTCAGTTGTGACGGACGAAATTGTCGCAGAAATCGACAATGCAGTTCGCAAAGATCGTCGTTCAACCCTGGATGAACACCTGAGTTTCCCCAGACATCTCACGATCCCTCATCCATGAGATCGTCTCGGAAAAACTTGACTTTTGGAAAGTTTGCACCCACTGGGTCCCTAGAGAGCTGATGCCCCAACACAAGGAACAAAGAGTGACTGAAGCTCGAGAATTTTGGACCGCTACAGAACTGATGGGGACACATCCCTGAAGTCTATCGTCACTGGAGATGAAACCTGGGTTCCACATTACACTCCAGAAAACAAAAGACAGTCCATGCAATGGAAACACCACACCTCCCCAATTGCCAAAAAATTCAAAGTCAACCAGGAAAATCATGACTTCTGTTTTCCGGGATCAAAAGGGAATTCTCCTCGGTCTTTATCGATTGCCTCCTGACCAGCAAATGCCTCCCGAGCTCACGGGAATTACGACTGCTCCTGATTGATTTTTTCTATACCTCAAGGATTGAAACTATTTTTTTTGTTTTTGAGACCACCATAGTAGACAGAACACGCATCGAAAGCGTGGACAATTGTTTAAATCTCGATAGTTTTGTAAATGAACCAATAAGAAGAGCAGGATAGTGGCTCAAAAATAAGTATGCAATCGATATGTTCATGATTAAATCTGATCTATTCGTCCAACTGATCTATACTTGACTGGAAGGATTGATTTAGGAAGAGACAAGAGAAGAACGCATTCGAACACACATCGAAAATGGATATTTTTCGATATGTGGGGGAGGCAATCGTTATCTTTCACGACCGATTGAACGCAATCGTGAATTTCATCCTCACTTTTCCTGATTTTCTGGTGAGGCCAACCGCAATTGATGTTCGTCGGGCCATACTCCAAGAGAAGAGGAATGTTGACTTCTGGTATTTGCCTCCTCCACGACAACGCTCGGCCAGACGTTGCTCGTTCCACGGCGCAAATTTTGGATAAGTTTGGTTGGGATGTTCTGACCCGTCCACGTTACAGTCCCGACTTGGCCCCTTCAGACTATCACCTGTTTACCAAAATGAAGGCGGATTTGGCGGGAGAACGTTTCACAAGTGACGAAGAAGTGAAAGAAGCTTTCACGAAGTGGACCCAGGAGGTGCCGGCCGGCAAGCTTCTAAGCGGGAGGAATAATTCCGAAGCTCATTTCGCGATATACAAAATGTATTGACGTACATGTATTGCCGGGAATTACGTGAAAAATTATACATATTTTTAAAATTAATACCTGTAAGTTTAAATTTTCTTCAATAAAAACTTGATTCTTTTTTTTTATACGGAACTTATTTTCTGGACGACCCTCATACCACTATTTTGACCTCATTTTTCGTAGTGTTAACATTTCTTTTAATCCGGTGTTGTGGCAGTCCACCGACAAAGCAGCTTTCCGCTTCCTATTTGATGTCCGCCTCTATAGCAAACGTCCCTCACCATTGTATTTTATTACCTCCCTAGAGGGAACAGCATTAACGCAGATCGTCATTGTTAAGTTTTGAAAAAACAGATCAAACGCTTGTTGTAGGATGGTTAGGATGTTTTCGGTTGTTCCCCTGATCTTGCACCAAGTAATTTTCACCTCTTTCCTCGTCTGAAAGAACATCTATGGTGCAAACCGTTTGCTATACAGACGGACACCAGACAGGAAGTGGAAAGCTGATTGTTCAATTTGGCAGTGGACTGGCACAACACCGGATTTCAACAACACGGTACAAAATAATGGCGACTGCGGAATAAAATGGTATTTGAGTAAGTAAATAGACAGTTTTTTGTCCAAGATTATTTAAGCAATAATGAATTTAAAAAAATTTATAAACTTACTTTCGGGATGCCCCTTGTAGATTATAAAAGAATTTCACTAATGATAATAGTTAGGCAAATTTTGTTTATTAGAAGAAAGAATTTCTTACTGCTAAAATGACGCATATTATCACAGTATTATCATCATCATTGGTTCCAGACTGAAACGAATCATTCAGCTTGACGATGGACCGCATAAAAACACCTAGATTAAACAAAAATATAAACAGGTCAGTACAAGCATGGAAAGGTCACACATTATTTGGTTTATCCAGGTAAAACAGGAAATATCACACCATCCTGTCTTAGTTGTCATTAAAAATTAAGTGCTGTTGTTGTCATCACAAAATACCTATTACATTCTAAATCCCAAATCATTCTCAGCAATGCTGTAGCAGTTGTGCATGGGATACAATTAAAATTTTTATCTAGATAAAAATGCAAACATCACAAAAATGGTTTTGCAATATTAATAAAATCACCATTATAATAATTTTCTAGTCAATTCAAGAATTATGCTGCTGCCACCAGAAGGCATATCTCCTCCTCATTGTATTTTTGTGGGTTCAGCTCCAGGCATTGCGAGGCCAACTCGGCCAGCCACAAAGTGGGGGGTAGTTGCCCTAAACACTGACCACACTAATGCTCCTCCTGCAAGGACCCTGGTGGTCATCCATTTCAGTATCATGAGAGGAAAGCCTACCCGGGTCAGCTCAGTTATCTGAATGAGTCTAATCATAGCTTTATTTTTGATCTGACAAGCAGGCAATATGTAGAATTTCCTCACTTTTGCCCAAAGGGAGGTATGTTGTGCTGGAAAAATTCGAAATTGTTAAGAGTGATAGGTAGGAAAATGTTTAAATGAGGTCCTGAAAATGTTTCACCATTATTGGGTTCATTCTTCCAATAAGTTTGGCTCCCCCTCTCCCAAATGTTATTGTTTGAGCCCCTTTCACTTTGTAAGCCTTGAGTGGCATTGGTTGGTCCTCCCTCCCCCTTTCACTTCCCTGAGCCAATAGGATTCAATCTCCTTTCACTTGGGCCTATATAAGATGTTTGATGCTGATGATGACCTAACTGTCGAAATCGATTCAGCTGTGTAACTCATTATTTTCGTTGAAATATAGACAACGTTTTATCTTACTCCATTTTTACTGATATGGGTTTCCACAACTTTGTCGCGAATGACTTAGTCCTATCCAAATAATGTTTACCTTCGAAACTGAACACAGTAAGTAACCATAATACTAGTAACCGTTGTTAATGGTACTCAAACATAGTCACGACTAGTTCATCATTAAAGGGGTATAATAAAATCAGAGAAATAAATGTTAGTGCATGTACTTAAAAATGACAGGTAGATGTTACTCGTAAAATATCTCAAGATGCAATGTACTAGTAGTTAACTTTATTTAAACATCAAATTTAAAAGTACAAACCTAAAGACGCCATGAAATCTGCAAGCGCAAGCCATTTCACAATTTGTCTTCCTCTGACAGACGTTAGAGAAAACCAACGCCTGGAAGTATTCTTCTCTTCTCTGGGAAGAAGCTGAAACAAATTCATCAAAATTTACAAGTTGATGATTCAATTGTATTGTAAATAATGATAGTGTTGCTAGATCCATCCTCAACAAAACAGTCAAGTAGAGGTTCGACGTTGTGAGTGATCTACAAGAAGGGGTGAATCATTGTCCAGGGCCTCCTGCAATTCCCTGGTAACACTTTTCAACTTGGAACATTATTTTAGCTTTGCTATCACATTGGCCTAATGAACTCCTTTCACCAATTATACTGGAAATATAATTGAAATACTGTTTTACTCGTACTGTTAAAACAGCCTCAGAATGAATTGGAGAGGAAGCCACATATCCAGAAGTGGTGGCATTCCCTCACCTCCACAATTTTTTCATATTTTATTTGTCTACTTATTTCTCTCATGTTAAGCTTCCCATTCCAGTTGAAGACATAACGTTAACGTCACCCATTGTCCCTCCATTCCCGCATCGTTAGTTGCTGAGAGGCCATTCTTGTGATCCATTCCTATTGATAACCCACAATATCATATCCCAGAATTCTCTCATCTGAATTAGTAAACAGATAAATTAGTGATTCTTGTTTCTTGTTCGTTCCTTCTTGAGAAGCTGCAGTTCCGGTTTCTATTGATGCATCCAATCACAAGGAAATCGGCAGCTTTTAGTTGAGAAAAAGACAAAAACTGCGATTTGACATCCCCTCAGCCTGGCTTTTCACCATCTTCTCATCCACATTTGCTGGACAGTGCCAAGTGAGATGAGGGGCTCCCTACTGAAGCTGTGTTTCATCACTTTAGCTTAACCATTCTCGGAATATTCGTTTATCATACGAATATTGTCTCATTATCCCTCAACTACTCCATAGATGTATTCGCAGTGAGGGAATTCCAATGTCCATAGGGCATTATGCATGTTTCGTCTGACATTCTATAAAAAATTTTGCAAATTGTGTTCATTTGAGATCTATTTGCATCCACAGTTTGACAGTCTAATATCCCCAGAATGAGGAACTTGCATGGAATCAAGGGCGTTCCCAGGACCAAAACTAGGAGCTGGAGGGAGATCAATACGTAACTTTCAGTAATGTGGGCACTTTTTAATAAAAAAATCGAAGCAGGGGTACCGCAGGGGAGCATGCTTGGACCATTACTCTACCTAATGTACACGCATGATGTGCCAAGCACAGAAGAAACTACGTTGGCTACATTTGCTGACGATGCAGCTATTCAAGCCGTAGCAGAAACGGAGGAAGAATCAACTCAGAAGTTGCAAGAAGCCAAAAATGCAGTAAATGAATGGACTCAGAAATGGCGTCTTAAATTGAATGAAGCAAAGTCCAGTGAACTTTACCTGCAAAAGGATACCCCATGTACCATTGTTCTTGAACCAGTGCATCATGCCACATGCCAACTCGGCCAAATATTTGGGTATGACCCTGGACGCAAAGTTGAAATAGAAGGAACACATAAAGAAAAAAAAGCAAGAGCTGCAAATCAAATTTCGCAAGCTTTATTGGATTATGGGGCAATACTCGCAACTCAACGTTTATAACAAACTTCTGTATAAGACATTGCTAATGCCTATTTGGACTTATGGCATCCAACTATGGGGCTGCACAGCAAAATCTAACATGCAAATGATTCAAACTTTCCAAAATAAAGTACTGAGGTGTGCAGTAAACGCTCCCTGGTACATCAGAAATTACGACCTCTATAAAGATCTCAGAGTGGAAACCGTAAGAGATACTGCGAAAAAATTAGCTCTAAGATATGAACAGCGGCTTCACGCTCATACTAATTTGGAAGCCATTCAGCTTCTTGACAACTCCAGTACTATTCGGCGCCTGAAGAGGACCAAACCCTTGGACTTGGGATGCTGATACCGATGTGATAGTGTAGTGTGGTGCTAGTTAGTGAACTCTCACCATGAAAATGCGTAATTATGTTAAAGCTAAATAACTTGATAGTTACTTCCTGCATGCATGTATGATGTAAATAGTTGTTATGTTCAATATATAATACATAATAAATATTTATAAATATACGCTTTAAAAAAAATTTTTAATTGTTAAAATAGTCATTACAAGGATTGTAATAAATTCCTGCAACAAAATTTGTTGAAGTTCATTTTTTGCTTCTGCAGTGGAGGGAATCTCTCAATTACTCGCTCGGTGAATGTTCCTTGCATGGGCACCCCTTACACCAAATTCCAACCCTTGCAAGTTCCTATTCTCATTTCACACAGGTGATGAAATGGATATTTTGAGGTTTTAGAAAACATGCTCATTTGAAGACATTGTCCAAGCTGGTCTCAAAGGTAGACAATGGCTTCAGAATGACAAAAACTTCCAGTCATGCAGCATGATCGTATACATTACGATGACAAGAAATCCTTGCGAACACACTCTTCAACCACAGATAAAACGATTGGGAAAACCTCTCAACGTTACACATTTCTGACAACTTTCATACACCATTCATACTTAGCCTTGAATTGTCTATATACATAATTATATTGTAATCAGATGAGTTTTTGGTTATGTTTTAATTAATATTTGAAAATGTACGATAGAGTTGCAATGAAGGAGTTGAACACGAACTAACGCCCATCATCTCTATGCACGGCTTCGAAGGTGACAGTTTCAGGGAAAAAGGAGGAGGGGTGATCACATAAAAGAGCATGATTCATGAAATAACAGTAGTTTTTACAATTACTTTGCTAAATTAACGGTAATAGTGAGCCCATTTGGGGTCGTGTGAGGAGGAATCAGGGCAGGTGGTATGTGAAGGATTGAAACCACGTTCACCAGTTTCACAGAGCTGAAAAAATTTAATACTCGTAGGTTCCTTGTCCAAGGCGATCATTTATGTACAACCGAAGGTTGAACTGAAGGCCTTTCTCTAATGAATGAATGAGATTCTATAGTTACCTGAAATTTTCTAATTTTTATCCTGAACTTTGAATTTCCAGATGCTCTTAGTTGTGCCAGCAACTGCTTGAACACGAACGGCATATTATTGGACAGAAAACTTTTGTCTGCCGAGTAGTGACATG
This sequence comes from Creontiades dilutus, assembly GCA_031894815.1. Classification (NCBI taxonomy): domain Eukaryota; kingdom Metazoa; phylum Arthropoda; class Insecta; order Hemiptera; family Miridae; genus Creontiades; species Creontiades dilutus. Next base: position 88,363 of record JAVIWC010001551.1, read on the forward strand.
AGATCGATGTATTTGGGACTATAATTGCTCCGTTCAAGGGCTGCTCTATCAGCATTTGTCAGAAAACTCTTGACTTGATTTAATGCAGTCTCCACCTCCCTCTTCCTATTAGTTGCATAATTGATTATAATATCCCCGCTATAACCGTATTTTTTCAGGACGCAAAGCAACTGCGACCACCAATTGTATTTAATATTTTTCATTGCATTTGATCTTACAACGTGATGCCGTATGGCAGCCAAAGCAAGCATTTTCAGCAGTCTATCCTCGGTCATATTAGCCAACTTCAGAACCCAACTAAGCGTGGCCTTCATCACTTTGTAGGCAGTGTATACTACACCTGCTTCCAACCTGACATAGAAACTAGGAGTCGTTACAGGTAATATTAGAAGACGCTTGTAGTAGCCAACCTGTACCAACTCTAGTTTATCCAGGTACCTGAGCCCCCATATCTCCACTCCATACATCAACGTACTACTTATAATCGAACTAAACAGTCGGTTTTGGGCTTCCCAAGATCTATTTCTTGACTTGGATAGCATGTTAAATACTTAAGACTTTTCTCTAACTACGATTATTTTTATAAATCTAAAGGGAGAAAGTATACATTTTTGGGGAGTACTTACTCTAGGAAGTTTTTCTGGTCCCCAAGTTCAATGGTATCCAATGAGCTGAATAAACCTGGGGCAACTCTTAACACATTGCTCTACCTTGTTTTGAAAATGTGCAATCCACCCTCACGAATAGATATATTTTTTAAGCTTAAAAGCTGCTCTACGCTTGACACATTTAGTTAATTTTTAGTTGAATTTTAGAATCATGTTCTGTGGCTGAATGCCTTGTAAATAGGTAGGTAGGTACTTTGAACTGACAACTAGCACTGTTCCCAGTGACTATGGACGAATGTTGGATACTATGATCAGTGAGAACATCTTTTGTATCCGTTTCGTAGAAGCAGAGATAGAATTTATCGAAGAATAAACTTTCAGTTAATTGTAAGTTGCATTTTAGAATCATGAACTGAGGCTTGAATGCCTTGTAAATAAGTAGGTCCTTTGACAACTTACACTATTTCTAACGACTACGGGCGAATGGGACTATCAGTAAGATCAGGAAGAACATCTTTTATATCCATTTCGTAGAAGCAGAGATGAAATTTATCGAAGAATAAACTCCTCAATTTTTGTATAATCAGCCACCTTCTTGAATCTCTATCAACATGTACGGTATTCTGTGTCATGATGTGTTTTGATTACAGACCTTTGAAAACGCATGAATCAACCAGGGTGTTGAACCAATGATTAGGTAGGTAAATATCTACATTAACGTGGATATTCAGTTTGTTGACGGGAAACAATTAACAGGTAGATATCTACGAGTTACATAATCGTATCGTAGATAAGACTAGGCTCAACGAAGCTATTCCAGACTAATTATTCAAATATAGGTACCAAATTTTGTGTAAATGGTTTTGTTTCAATCTTCTAACAGTGGTAGAGTGCTCAAATTTTCAGGGTTTATTCAGGTGACTTCCTCAATTACAAGGGACGCTGGAGGTTAATTTGGTTGTAAGTTGATACTAATGCATTCATATAATAATGAAGCCAATCAATGACTTTTTGAGGTGGGAAATTTATGTATTTCCATGTTCCAATCCAGCCTACCCTACACAGTGTTTCGAGAACGAAAATTACTATGCTAAGTGCCTACCTGATGAACAGCTCCGGCACAACCGAGGAGGGACGATACGAGGCAAACTACGTTGAAACTGTAGGAATTAAATTCTGTCATTATCGCCACAGACGGCTCCGTTTTTCCGGGGAGATGACAGCAAAACGTTTGTATCGACGGGTCTGACATAGCGGACGATGTTCATGCCAACTGAAAACATCGATCAAATATATTGCACAGGTAGGCGGAAATGTACTAGGTAGTGAATCCAGATCTTTCGAAAAACAATCGCAAATACCTGCAGATTGAAGAGGCCGTCGGAAATTGGTAAGCGAGAGAAACGGAAATTGGTAAGTGAATTGCATCGAAGTCCCGAAACCGCAAACAAAGCGAAGTGTTATGTAACCAGTCATCTTCAACTTGACAGATCCAAAAAATGTTCTATGCTTTCAATATTTGATCGATATCTCCTGGAAATCAGTCAAAAACGATATAAATTCATCGAATTTTACCTGAACGTCATAAATAAGTATGAAACTACTCTGACTGATATCAGCAGAAGCAATAATCAGAAAGTTTGAATTTGGCGCCTTATTCCTCTTCGTATTCCGCCAACTTGTTTACACCAAGACTTAACTTACAGGGATTGTTTTATGTTTCTGAAACGACAAAGCATAATCCGTTAATTTTGAAAATAATTAAACTATCAATTTATTGTTATAACACCAAAATCAGTTTATTTTGTTTGATAGCTGTTTGTTTTTAACAGTTGGCAACACTGACTTGTAATTTTTATTATTTTTTTTTCACCCTTTCGTCCAACACACTGAAGCACAGACACAGAGTAAAAGAAAGAGCTCCAACGTCAGCCAGTCGGTTGTGTTTTCAAGTGCGAGGTTGTGTCGAGGAGTATCGAGTCCTACTTTTTCTCATCTCTGTCTGGTTCCTTCGAAATCTTGATCTCATCCTGCAGGATTTTCGCTGGTGAAACGCTATGTTTGATTCCACCTTCAGGTTAGTGTTACAGGTCTCCTAATTTATTTAAAAATACCCGAAACAAGTCGCTTTACTTCTGTGATCGCGAATCAGCCGTGTTTTTGACCTCTTGTGATGTCAACCAGAATCATGATGTGAAAAAATATCATCTAAATTGGCAGGTATGCCGTTCATGATCATTCTTTCAAGTGACGTGAATGTTTCATGTAAGGACCTACGTAAAAGACGTAGATCAAGATGATTTGCTTCGGTACTAGAAATAGGTACTTACTAACACTTTTATAAGTCAGTCAATGTTTGATATGATTACCTACCTACCAACGTACCTCTCTATCCAAAGATCTTTTTCCAAAGGATCTCACTGTCGGATCAAATGACTTATTTTTCGAGTACCTATAAAGAGCTGTACAGGTTTAAAGTAGGGGAATTAGGTGTGGAAATAGTTTAGAATCAATATAATATTCATAAACACAGCTGACCTACACAATTTATACTGAAATGTACCGTTAAAGTTTCCTTTCAGCACTTAAGATAGTAAAACTCTTGGTATTGCAAATACATCAGTTTTGATTGGATGAAATGTACACCCATCCAGAATGTGTGCTTATTTTTGGTACTCTGTGGTTCAAGTTTGGTAAATCTTTCGAAACCCTAAATCGGTCTAAGCGTACAGCAATATTTGCTGGATACTGTAGCAATAATTCAAACGTTTATCAACTGTCATCGGACGGCGGTTATTTGCGTTTCGTTCGTTGGTGGTCCTGATTTAAACCCCAACAACAATCACTGGAACAGCAAACTGTCTGACTGAGTTCCCTTAATGTACATTGAGTAGTTGCAGTATAAATAATACGGAGAGCTTGTGTTTAGACAGTTGAGCCAATCGACGATGTTTTGAACTTCGGTTTTGTACCTATCACCTAGTCTAAATTCAATTTAAGGTTGACGTGGAATGTGATTAAAGTGTCTAAGTTTAATCACTTTATTTGGCTCAGTGGTACACATATCTTCGTCCAACGAGTTGAAAACTTGTCAAGTTCCCTCTGTCCCTTGCAGGGGTTCATGGAACCGCTTGCACCACGCTGGTTGCTGCCGGTACGATGTTCCAGTTTGCATGATAAAAGGACTGCCCTGTTCTTTCTCAGATGTGTGATCTTAACTTAAAGTTGTGCTTTCTTCAATATGTGTTCAGCGCCTATAGGTACCCTTACAACTCAAAGCGAACCCATGGCGAACCCTTGGCTTGCGTTCATGATTTGAATTTCTACTAAGATTTGGAGTGCGCGTGTTTCACAGGATAGGGCGATTATTGAATTTCAGGAGGCACCCAAATATGATCAACTGATCAATCCAAATAGGTATTTTGGTCGAGAACAGATTTACATGCTCCATTCATATCTCCTGAAATTCAATAATCGTTCTATCCTGTGAAACACGCATACTCCAAATCTTAGTAGAAATTCAAATCATGAACGGAAGCCAATTGAATAATAAACCCCAGTGAAAGAATTTGCAGCGTTTTCTCCCCCACAATACCCCCCCCCCCCCCCAAATCTATAACTACACTATAATTTATCAAGTCCTTTAGCACTCGTATTGTGTTAAAACTTCCCCAAATCCAAATTTAAACGATGTAGCCAAAGGTAGACAGATGTGGAGGAGGCACACAAATATCATCAATTGATCAATCCAAATAGGTGTTTTGGTTGAGAACCGATTTACGTGGTATATCTCCTGAAATTCAATAATCGCTCTATCACCTGTAAAACACGCACACTCCGAAGCTTAGTAAGATTCAAATCATGAACGCAAGCCAAGCCAATTGAATAATAAACCCCAGTGAAAGAATACTTATTTACCCCAGTAATAATATTGAATAATATTTACCTATATATTATCAGCGTTTCATGCATATCAGAATGCTTCAACCCGTGTATCGGCTACTAACTACACTACAAGTATTCACATCGGCTATCACTCCAGTATCCACATTCACTACAACTCGACGCTATCGGCCGGACATCACTAGGTTACAAACAAACAATAATAAACCAAAAAACGCAAATGTTGGCACCATAAATCGGGCCATACATCGGGAATGGTTTGACCTACGAACCTGGGGAGGGGCTCATTCGATTCCTGATGGTATGTTCTTAAAATAAGTTTACATTCATGCCGCTTGGACTTGTTTTGAGGTTTCTAGGGATTTTACAAAACTTTGACAGCCCTTAAAGGGCACTTTAAATTGAGTGAGAGAGCTGGCTCAAGAATTGGGGCGTCGTCGGACCAAGATGGATTTTTCCTGAAAATTTCAGATCTTTTGCTCCAGCCGTTTCGGAGATATCGTGCGTACGGCGGACGGACGGAAAATTTTTTATTGCAGATACGGATTCTACATCCTTTGAAAAATAAACCATCAAATTTGCAGGGGGGGTTAGAATTTTTTTTCCAGAGCGATTACAATGGTTAATTATTGAATAATAAACCAAAATATTATCCGCATTAAGAAAAATCTATATTAAATAATATGTACAAAAGTCAAATAATTGAATTGATCTTGATTGTAACTTGTTTTGCTTGATAAAGCTAACTTCATGGCTCCATGGCTCCACGCCAATTGAAGAGCAAATTGAAAGCAGCAAACAGAAAATAAGCTTATTCCATGTTTTTGGTTTATTATTCAATAATAAACCATTGTAATCGCTTTTGAAAAAAAAAAAAAAAAATTCTAACCCCACTGAAAATTTCATGGTTTACGTTTCAAAAGGTGTAGAATTCGAATCTGCAATAAAAATTTTTCCGTCCGTCCGGCGTACGCCGTACTTTGTGCGCAGTATTTCTCCCAAACGGCTGGAGCAAAAAATCTGAAATTTTCAGGAAAAATCCATGTTGGTCCGACAACGCCCCAATTCTTTAGCCAGCTCTCTCACTTAATTTAAAGTGTCCTTTAAGGGTTGTCAACGCTTTTGTAAAATCTCAAAAAAAGTCAAGGCGGCCTCAATTTGGACTGTTTTTGAAGAACTTTCCATGAGGAATCGAATGAGCCCCTCCCCAGGTCCGTAGCTCAAACCATTGCCGATGTATGGCCCGATTTATGGTGCCAACATTTGCATCCACATTCACTACATCACTAGGTTACTGCGACAAAATCAAACAAATTTTTTTTTTTTTTGGATTGCAGTAACCTAGTGATGTAGTGAATGTGGATACTGGAGTGAACTCCTAAAAGGGTTTATAGCCGATACACGGGTCGAAGCATTCTGATAGATAGATAGATATATAAAGCATGCTTTATTGATAAGTACAATGCACCAGCAGATAAATACAATCAAGGAGTCATGCAAATCATCGTGGTCATAGAATGACCGTCCGAGGTATTCGCCGTCAAAAACAGTTTTAGCTAGAAAAAAAATAATAATTGCTTCCTCAACGAAGTTTACAAAACATAATATAACGTCTAACTAATGCTAATGGATATACCTAACACATGATATAACTTATAAATAATACTGAATAATATACACAACACATACATAATGCCATAGCTGGAACCCTTCTTTCAAGAATGGTTAAAAACCATATTCAAGCTTCGCCTTATATCTTAGATTCCAGGCCACCATACGATATTTTATTAATTTAGGACTTCCAGATTTTATCAACTTTACGTATTCGCCCCAATTTAATTAAAAAATAACCAAATATTTTGCTCTCACAGCACGCAGTGCACTACACTGGTAACAATTCCCAATATCTCCACTGCTGCACAAGAAACAGGTTTGGTTGGTGATTCATATATACCATTCTGATATACACGCTCCGTCTTACGAAATCTAAAATTTTCAAAAAGAATATTTTTCCATTGTAAGCGCTCTTGAAAAAAACTCTGCAAATTCTTTCACTGGGGTTTGTTATTCAATGATTCATGATTTGAATTTCTACTAAGCTTTGGAGTGTGCGTGTTTCACAGGTGATAGAGCGATTATTGAATTTCAGGAGGCACACAAATATGATCAACTGATCAATCCAAATAGGTATTTTGGTTGAGAACCGATTTAAGTGCTCTATGCATATCTCCTGAAATTCAATAATCGCTCTATCACTGTGAAACGGGCACACTCCAAAGCTTAGTAGAAATTCAAATCATGAATCATTGAATAATAAACCCCAGTGAAAGAATTTGCAGTGTTTTTTGAATTTCAGCTGCAGGCTTTAAGCAGTAAGCATCCGGGGCCCAGGGGGCTTGACCCCTCGCGAGGCACGCAGCGCCGAGTTTTCCACAAATTTAAGGACGTTCACCAATGACGAAACCAGTGAGGGGTGACAATAAGCGAGCGATCATAGATCCACTTCACAGTAGGTGGCTGTTGACAATGCAGTCTGTTCCCTCGGTCTCCTGGAAGGAACCTAACAACTATCCTCTATAATCTCGCTTTCTCTTCCGGAGCTCACCTCCCGATCGCTCGTTATAATCAGTCATGCCAAGTCGCCTGTTATCATCCCGAGGGTTGACGCTCCTAAGAGGGCAGGAAACACCGCTCTTACTGACTTACATTGTTTCGTTGGATTTTTCATAGAGAACTTTTAAGCACCTAATTCCAAATTACCCATATTACATAAATATAATGAGTTCTGTTATCATCCGTGGATAATGAAGCTCTATTTGAGACATGTCTTGTTATGACATAAACAATTTACTAACCTCGAAAACTTCTTGCCCATTGGTGGTGTTTTCATTGTCTCTCACTCCATTCTACCAAGCCATTTGGTTTTTCCCCCTCTACCAACGTGGACAAGGAACGTTTATTAATGCTACAAATTTAAACCAGAAAGTGAAGGGAAGAAAGATTGACTGATTCGTTATATACCTTCAAGCTTTTTCTTACAATTATTCAGAAAACATTTGTCAATTTCTTATTCTCAAAGCCCGTCTTGTGTACTAACTTGAAAATATAAAAAATATTCATATTATTATTTGTTTCGAAATCACAGGTGATGGAGCGATTATTGAATTCCAGGAGATATGCGTAGAGCACGTAAATACCTAGTTGGAAATTCAATAAAATCAATAAATCGCATCAATAAACTGAAATTCAATAATCGCTCTATCACCTGTGAGACACGCACACTTCAAAGCTTAGTAGAAATTCAAATCATGAATGCAAGCCAAATGAAAAATAAACCCCAGTGAAATAAACCCCAGTGAAAGAATTAGCAGCGTTTTTGTTTTGATCGCAGTAACCTAGTGATGTAGTGAATGTGGACGCAAATGTTGGCAGCATAAGATCATGCCGTACATCGGGAATGGTTTGAGCTACAGACCCGGGGAGGGGCTCATTCGATTCCTCATGGAAAGTTCTTCCATCCCAGTTGAATTTCTACTAAGCTTTTGAGTGTGCGTGTTTCACAGGTGATAGAGTGATTATTGAATTTCAGGAGGCACACAAAATATGATCAACTAATCAATCCAAATAGGTATTTCGGTTGAGAACCGATTTACGTGCTCTATGCATATCTCCTGAAATTCAATAATCGCTATATCACCTGTGAAACACGCACACTCCAAAGCATAGTAGAAATTCAAATCATGAATGCATGCCAAATGAATGAAATTGAATAATAAACCCCAATGAAAGAATTTGCAGCGTTTCATGCATATCAGAATGCTTCAACCCGTGTATCGGCTATAAACCCTTAATTTCAAAATTATTGAAAGCTGAAGGAATTTTTTTTTTTTTTTTTTTTTTTTTTGGCGGATTTTGCCAATCTACCTTGTTTTATTATCTTCAAACTGCTCCGGTTTGAACGGATTGAGATATTTCTAATCCGATTTCACCATCGTGTTCAGCATGAAAAAACCTTTATAAAAGAGAGTCACCTGCTTGGGGGTTTTCGGGTAACTTTCCCCCATTTGAAATGCCCCAAATCTCCCCTTAGAGTGAGGCGATTGTGCTCATCTTCAAACTTGGCCTTTTGAAAGCCTAGGTAGATTTTTTGTGAAAATTTGAGTTTTAATCTCAATTTTATCGCGAGTTATCGTCTGGAATGTGTTTTTGGTGTCTTTTGACAATGGATTTAGAATGCTTTAAAACGGATTTTGATGCAAACATTTTTTGAAAATTCTCATTTTAAATATTTTAGACCGAGAACAATAGGTAGTTTTTTTTCTTCGAAAATTCGCTAATACTACGGCAGTTGAAAGAATTTTTAATATTTCTCTTTTTTCACGTTAGGTAGCAAGCAAACAAGATGGCTTTTTTTCTGTGAACCAAATAGAAAACCAAACCAAACCGATGTTATCGAAGCCAACACATCGATACATCGTACATGTGGCATCGACGGCAAAACATCGTAATATCGAAGCAAAACATCGATATTTCGATCATATCGATTTCGATGTCCCATCCCTATATCTATGCGACTAGGGATCATCTAGATCCCAAGTGGAGTCCATTCGCGAAAAGAACGGATTTTTTTTACACCATTTCCAAAGACTTTAGGCGGTTGGACATTGTAAATTTTGAATATACGCACCTTGAAAAGTAAAATGACAAAATATGAAGGGAATCATTGAAAATAATAAACCAAACAGTCGATGTTTTGACATATGTTTGTAATTCACGTTGACACACTTAGGAATTTGTCTTTTGACACCAACTAATTTGAGAATTTAATTTCTATTATGTATTGGCAGACCTTAATTGGACTCAACGAAACGCCATCATAAGATTTTATTTCGTGCCTGGAGAAGTGAAGTCCGTTTATACTTATTGGTATAAGAAGGATCCGAGTGCCGCAAGGAGCACAATATGTCAAGGACACTTGTTCCCTTTCACGTGCCACCTTTCGCATCTCGGAACTTCAAGACGTCCCATGGACCATTCTACCGTTACTACCACACCACTCTGTGGCCCAATTCTAAAGTTCACTATGTCACAATTCTATAATTTATTGTTGACAGGTATTCAAAGATTATAACAGCGAGTAAACCACAGGTTTGCTCAAACTTTTTCCCTACCCTTTTTTTCTTTATTATTTTATAATGGAGCGGTCATTACTTCCCCAACACCACTACGGAACATGGCGATGTGACTGAATCAAACAATATTTCTGTAATTTCCGCTTTACTTGAGCCATAACTATGTGTCACTTATAAAGTGAATAGACAGTCCTTCGACAGGGAAAATTCCTGTTTCTGAGTTGACATTCTCTACTCTACGGGGTGTTACATTTCGTGATGGTCACAGGCCAGGAGAAGATTCTGCGGAAAATTTCTGATCGAAAATGCCTCATAGCAATTTTTCGGTACACCCTTGGAAATGCGGTTTTTTTTTTTTTTTTCAATTTTAAGATTTTTCTCGTTTTTTCGACCTTACCGCATTAAAACGGCCACATCTCCCACATTTTGCGTGCGATTTCAAATCTGAACCCACTATTGAAAAGAGCGTTAAATGTCCTATCGCCCTAATGGGGAACCAACTTTTTTGAGCTGGCGAAACTGGTGAAAACAGGAGGCACACAAATATGATCAACTGATCAATCCAAATAGGTATTTTGGTTGAGAACAGATTTACGTGCTCCATTCATATCTCCTGAAATTCAATAATCGCTCTATCACCTGTAAAACACGCACACTCCGAAGCTTAGTAAAATTCAAATCATGAACGCAAGCCAATTGAATAACAAACAACAGTGAAAAAATAGTTATTTACCCCAGTAATAATATTGAATAATAAACCTCAGCAATAATATTGAATAATATTTACCTATATATTATCAGCGTTTCATGCATATCAGAATGCTTCAACCCGTGTATCGGCTACTAACTACACTATTCAAGTATCACTCATCCATTCACTACAACTCGACGCTATCGGCCGGACATCACTAGGTTACAAACAAACAAACAATAAACCAAAAAACGCAAATGTTGTCACCATAAATCGGGCCATACATCGAGAATGGTTTGACCTACGGACCTGGGGAGGGTCTCATTCGATTCCTGACGGTATGTTCTTAAAATAAGTTTACATTCATGCCGCTTGGACTTGTTTTGAGGTTTCTAGGGATTTTACGAAACTTTGACAGCCCTTAAAGGGCACTTTAAATTGAATGAGAGAGCTGGCTCAAGAATTGGGGCGTCGTCGGACCAAGATGGATTATTCCTGAAAATTTCAGATTTTTTGCTCCAGCCGTTTGGGAGAAATCGTGCGTACGTACGGCGTACGGCGGACGGACGGAAAAATTTTTATTGCAGATTCGGATTCTACACCCTTTGAAACGTAAACCATGAAATTTTCAGGGGGGTTAGAAATTTTTTTCCAGAGCGATTACAATGGTTTATTATTGAATAATAAACCAAAACAAACCAAAATTAACATTCGAATTCTTAACATTTATTTTAGAAAAGGGTAATTTGTGAAAAGTATGTTAATGAAAGGGTCAATTTTCCAGAGTTATACAAAAAAACAAGTAAATTGTTGTTTTTTGTAAAAATTTTACAAAAAATTTGAATTTTGTGTAAATTTACCACTACAAAAACTGCCAATTCTAACGCTCCGGTTTACTACTCTTGAATAATGATTGTTCGTGTCGTTGTGAGGTTTCGGGGTCGCTTTTGGGATTCGGAAATTGCGATTATTTTGTACTTGCGTATATTGTACTTGAGTATTTTGTACTTTTGTAATTGCGACAGTTTTGTAATTTGACCAACTCTCATGACACGCAGGCATTTTATACTTATTCATATCCATATTCGTATTGTATCTCATATTTCCTGATTTATGAATATGAATAGCCCCAACATTGCCTGTTTAGCTATTTCTTTTCATTTTCTTATTCCGTAGTCCGTCCGCAATTGATGGTTGCATTGTCACCCTTCACGTATACGGAATAGAGAAGTCTCTATATTCTATTGTCATTTAAAATTGAAGGAAGGCGTGTTTATAAACTCAAGCTCTTTGCTCGCAGCCCGATCTTCCCGGCGTTTCGTAGTAATTCCATTCAACCTCAATTCAACTGGAACCGAAAAGCGGAGTTCCCACGAATGTCTGCCGTTGCGATGGTGAAAAATTGGTGTGTTTAACATAACAGTGTCTCGTCCACCGGCCATATCCCGCCGTTGAGTCTTCTACAATCCCAAGCGATCTCGTTCGTTATTCCCCTGACTGGCGACCGGTTCCTTTTCCTTTTGTTTAGCTCCGACTCCGAAACATGTGCGATTCTCATCCTGTTTGGAATCAGGTCAAACGGTTTTCACCTCAATCACCTCCTCCGAGCCTCTTCTTCCCGCTCCATTCACCTTCATGAAATCCCAAATAAATCGTACGCAATCGTCTGCGTTTTTGATCCATTTCGAAACACCCCGAAGGGTCACAGGAAAGTTTTTTCGAACAGCACGATTGAAGGTTCACTATGCCTATGGATCAAAATTGATACGATCTTTAAGAATCAGAAAAATGTATTTTGTTACTGATGAAGAAAAAAATCTGAATCTGGAATAGGTAACGTTTCTTCTGCACCATTCAAATTCCTGCTTTTCAGTTGTTTTTAACAACACTTAATGACATTCTACTGCAGTTTGTCAAGTTTTTTGTAGAATAGAATGGCTGTGGGCAGGTACTTCTAAGGAAATTTGATTTTGACGTGGACATTTATCTTGACTGGGCGTCATCCTATGAAATTCCTCGCTCCAAAAATGCAATGCGATATGAATAAACAAGCAAAGAAAGTGATGCGTTTGTTTCGCTAGGTTAAAGACATATCCGCGCCATTATTTTTTTCCTTGCAAGCGGTAAACATCAATATGGTTTCTTGATCTTCTAATTAAAACCAGAATTCTCGAAATGTAAATGTGAACCAACAAAAAACGCTGCAAATTCTTTCACTGGGATTTATTATTCAATTGGATTGCGTTCATGATTTGAATTTCTACTAAGCTTTGGAGTGTGCCTGTTTCACAGGTGATAGAGCGATTATTGAATTTCTGGAGGCACACAAATATGATCAACTTAACAATCCAAATAGGTATTTTGGTTAAGAACAGATTTACGTGCTCTATGCATATATCCTGAAATTCAATAATCGCTCTATCACCTGTGAAACACGCACACTCCAAAGCTTAGTAGAAATTCAAACCAAGAACGCAAGCCAATTGAATAATAGGTAAACCCCAGTGGAAGAATTTGCAGCGTTTTTTATGGTTATCAGAATGCTTTAACCCGTGTATAGGCTACAAAGCCTTTTAGGAGTTCACTCCAGTATCCACATTACTACATCACTACGTCACTAGGTTACTGATATCAACACAAAAAAAAATAATAAACCAAAATAACGCGAATGTTGGCACCATAAATCGGGCCATAGATCGGGATTGGTTCGACCTACGGACCTGGGGAGGGGCTCATTCGATTCCTCGTGGAGTGTTCTTCAAAAAGGCCGCTTTGACTTTTTTTGAGGTTTTTAGGGATTTTACAAAACTTTGACAACCTTTAAAGGGCACTTTAAATTAAGTGAGAGAGATGGCTCAAGAATTGGGGCGTCGCCGGACCAAGATGGATTTTTCCTGAAAATTTCAGCTGTTTTGCTTCAGCCGTTTTCGAGAAATCGTGCGTACGGCGGACGGACGGAAACATTTTTATTGCAGATTCGGATTCTACACCCTTTGAAACGTAAACCATGTAATTTTCAGGGGGGGTTAGAATTTTTTTATTTTTTTTCAAGAGCGGTTACAATGGTTTATTATTGAATAATAAACCAAAAGGGTGGTCAAGGGGCAATCTTGAGTTTCAATCGAAGATTTGAAGCACTAAAACATCGAAAAATGAAAAACGGGTTTCACCATCTTCAAGCAGAGTGAAAATATTGTAGAAAAGGTCCGGTTCAATTTTTTGATAGCTCGCACCGTATGGCTGTAATTCCTTAATGGGCCCACATATATGGGACACCCTGTATATCTGCATTCGACACTGGTGAACTCAGTGAGCTGCATAATACTGTCTATTATTCAGAATAAGTGAAAGACGATTTCCAGGTAGGTGGGTACCAGGTTACCCCAGTTTACGAGTATGACACAAGGCAGAACTCTCATACCATAACCATATATTGCATGTTCAGCCTTGACTTGATGAGCCGCTAACGTTTTTGGTGGGAATTGGGCGCAGTAAACCACTCGGCATGGAGGTGATATTTCATAACCCCTCATTGTCCGTGTGAACGGGA